>SNQJ01S0104782.1:7674-30225 GCA_010110895.2 Picea sitchensis
ATTTCATTTTCTCATGATGTGTCAAGCCCCTTCACCAATATAGGATTATTATAATGAAGTGCAACACTCAATGAAGAATCCTTCAATAAAGAAGTCACAAGGGGAAAATATCTATTCCATCGAAGTTGCTCAAGATTTGCAGCTAACCCCAACAACTAGGAATGTCAATTTTTCACAGGTGAGACAACCATGAGGGGTCAACAATGTCTCTAAGGGATTTAAACCTTGGTGGGGGGTTATCACCCCCCAACTTAACCATCGAACCAAGAAATTGTTGACAATTTTTTTTATTTTCAATAATAAAATAAAAGAAAATATTGTTTTTCCTTTTTGGAGAGAGGATGGAGCTGGGATTGTATTTTGTAGTTATTAGCATATTAGTCGTATTACAGCCTTGCAATGACAAAGTATGTGTTGATTGCTCAGAGAATCGAGGTGCTCTAATAATGGGTGGGAGATATCTTCTTGTACGTAGGTGGGTGATGCTAATAAAATAAAATGTGAAAAAAATGGCATGGACATCGGGCACCCAAAAAAATAATTCGACGTAATAACAATAAATTAATTATTTAATGTAGCATAGATCCATATTAACCCTGGATTTGCACATGTGCTTTTTTTTTATCCCTCTCAATGCTTAATAGATGCAATGTTAAGATGGATCTATGCTAATCACATTTACATGTGAGGTCATGCAAGGAATCAAAGAGACTTTACTTCAATTGAACACCATTTTGCATGTCTAAAATTTCCAAAATAGTAGTTCAAGAAAGCATGCAATGAACAACAGACTTTCCTTTTTGTAAGGCATTAATTGTAGAAAAATTTACCACTAATTATGTTCAATTACTTAGGGTGTCTTCATAAAAATATAGAGTGCTAAGTTGCTCAAATATAAAGATGCCATTGAAAGAACTAAGATAATGAGTCCATCAATATATCAATATAAATAAGCTAAATGTAATCAAAACTTTCCAAATAGTTATATGTTCCAATCTACAACCAAACTCATCTCACATTCAATTTTCATTACATGAAAACTAGACGTGTCACAACATGCCAAGTTCAAATTCGCACACAAAGAGATTATACACCACTTTATATGAAGATCTCATTTGAAGACGAGAGAAAATCCTCAACTCATAACCTTTTAATCACTTTAGAATTATCTTTTAAAGCTACCATTGCTCCGAGAACATGTGGACTTATTGTGTTAGATAGAGCAACTTTCTCTGAAAATTATAAAGGTTTTATCCTTGACATAACTTTGAAACTTCTTAATCACTTTGAATTATCTTTTGAAGTTACCATTGCTTTGAGAACTTGTGGACTTATTGTGTCAGATAGACCACCTTTCTTTGAAAGTGATATAAGGTTTTATCCTTGACATAGCTCTTCAACGTCTTCACGTTCAATTCCAACCGTTCTTGATCTACATCATAAGATCATCAAAATATATGATGATTCCTCTTTTCACTAGTCTCGTTAACAATAAGCATTTTTATTTCCTACACCTCTTTCAACTTGGAGATGTATTCAAAACACAAGAAAAATTTAGTATTTAAACAATGCAATGGAACCATATTTAAATTTTAAAGATGCCACAACAAATCATTTAAAGTGTCATAGATCTACAAATAAACTATGGATGGAAGGGAACTATAGAGGACTTATTGCATGAGTAAGAGCACTTCTTGCTCTCAAGTATTAGAGGAAAAGCCTCAACTAAGATTAAAATTGCAATAAGAAGCTTGCATAAGGACCACCTATGTTACATTTTTCAAGAAAGGCCAACAATAACATGAAGGCTAAAACACATAACATCAAATCCCAATCCCTTCTCACAATGATAGGACTTCATTTTTTCTCTACTAAGTGCATGCAGTATCAACCATTTGGAAAACATTATCCAGATCACTAGGAAATATCTTCACTCACATTCAATTCAACCCTTGTAAATGTGCCCTACACCTCTTACCAAATAAGGGAAAATCCAAAAAACATAGATGATTGTGAAATAGTCATTGTAAATGTTAGAAACTAATGGTCATTCTTTAATTTGTATGCCAATGTTAGTCATTATATAATGCATTAGTTGCATGGGTACTGTTACCCCCTCTCACCTAGGGGTAATTAGAGGATATCATGTCTCATGGCCCATAATAAAGACAATGGTCCCAACCATGATGATGATCAACATGTCCACAAAGAGTAGCCCAACAGCCCCTTAGAGGCCTCTTCTTCCCCAACGTAGCTCATCACATCCAATATGCATAGTTCTTGGGAGATGGCGAAACAACTTCATCATGAAGTACATTAGCCCTTGTTTCATATGAATTGTCATATTTAATATATTGGGCATGTTAATGAGGATCATTGGTTGAAGTTGGATAACAAATCATAAGCTCAAGAAGTTATGCATGTTTCCTTTATCCTCACTTGATGATAACTCGATCAAAGAGGTCTTGAGAACAATGAAACATTTCTCCTAAAATAAATTGAAGACCTACAAAATAAATTCACATTATATATATGTCCCGCTTGTTGAAGTGTGTACACTTTTGTGGTGTCCCTTTCTTTCCATGCATATGGCACTCTATGTAACTCTATCTTCAAGTGACGTTGCGGTACTCTTTTATTACCGTGTCTTATAGTACCCAATTGTTTTGGAATTTAATTAATTAACAGAAACAAATGGGTTTGGAAAAAGGATACATTGAAAATGAAGGTGCAACACACCCTCTACAAAGGCACCCATAAATGAGACAATATGAACCCTTGTATGTCATGAACCCCATACCCAAATTTTTTACGCCCATCCATTACACCTTATTTTCATGACTTAGAGAGGGTCCACCTAGGAAACACTCCTTGACTTGAGAAATGACTCACCCAATAGGTCACCATGACAACCCTCCCATACCTAAACTTGGCAAGTTGCATAGGGTCTTTGAGCACTTGTTTAATTTGAAATGGTAGTTTTGATGCGCATATTTAGATGGCTCTTGTATTAGATGTGATTTTATTTTCCATGATGCATTTGACTTGATATCCTTGGTGTTCACACTCACTTGTCTTTGCAGGACCTTGCGTGGTGGACGTTTCAAAGGAACAAGCCTAGCTAGGGCCTTCATTAGGGTAGGAAGCCCAAAGTTTGGATGCCATGACCCACACCCTAGGCACAATTGGATGGTGATTGTTGGCTTTGGAGGCAAGAGAAGGCACATTGGATGATGAGACCTAGCCCATATTATCCCAACGTTTGGCCTTGGAAGGTCAAAATGGCATATTGGAGGGCTTGACAACACATTGGGGATATGGTTTTGATGATGGTGGTGAGGTTTGATGATGGATCAACATGATTGATGGAGAGGAAGACACTTCCCATGGTGCCACATGGCCTTTGGAGGTCCAACTTCCTCTTCAAAATCTCAACAACTTGCTAGAAGTGCTAAAACCTCAACCTCTAGGGGTGTGACATCACCTTTAGGTTTTTTCTTTTGTCTAAACATTAAATTATTTTGTAAAGGGGAAAAATAAAGGATGCCAGTCTCCTTATTTTTTGTTTTACCCTAATGAGATTTGGAAAAACTAATTTTATAGGTCTTGTATAAATACAGACCTAATTCATTTCATTTTATCATACCTCCCTCATTTGAGAAGACATATTTGGCTGAAATTTTCTCCCTCTTTGGGAATTTGTTCTAGCTCTCTCTCTTGTGCTAAATTTTGGATGCATATTGGTCTATTGTGGAGCTAGCATGGTGTGCTAGCCTTATTGGAGGTATATTATTGTATGTGGATGGAATTTACTTGGTAAACTAGGGTTTTAACTTGCTATCTTGTGGAATTGGTAAGGAATTTTCTACATTTGTGGGTAATTTCTTCTTGTTTCATGGTGTTCTTGTATAAAACCCTTGGAGGAGTATAAGGGCATACACCCTCCACCAAGTTTCATCTTAGTTGTTATTTGATAATTTATTTTTCAAAAGGTTGCTAGAAGGATTAAAAGGGCTTACACCCTCCTAGACTTACCTTTGTTGAATTCACTTTCTCTAGGGAGTAAAAGGGATTACACCCCTAGAGAAGTAGTGGATCTTACTCTTACAACCAAGACTCCATTAACCAATAAATTAAAAACATTAATCTAAAAATTGCATTGGATAAATAAAATCATTTGCATTGGTATACATGAAATTGAGAGATATTACATTTGTTCAATTTGCAATATTTTCATAGTGTTATAAGATTTCTTGAGTCACTAAGGAATCCAACTTAGTCTAGCATTTCCCTTGCTATAATAAATTTAATGCTAACTCAACTCTTACCCAATACTCTTATCCAAGCTCTTTTTCCACTTCCTATATTATCCTACAGGGGTTTCACCTTCCATAACCTCACTTTCCATATCAATCCCCTTAGGGTCATCGAGATTCCCCCCTTGTTGTGATTTTCCTCATAACTAAAGAAAGAGGAGTATCTATCTAAGGTGAAAGTGGGTAGTTACTCCCAAAGTTGTCCCACGTTTTTGGATTGGGTCGAGCTTTTCCCAATGTACATTATGTGCAATAACATTTCAGTGTCGTTTCCAGGGAAGATTTTGAATCATCTTCTGTGCCCTAATGATTCTTTGGAAAGATTTGATCCCAAATCCTTTACCCCTATGAAAAATCCACGTGAGGTAAGTTCCCTTTCTCGTTTCCTCCTTTGACGAGCTAAAGCTCATTTGGCGACTCCACCACCCCAAAATCTGTCTTCCCAAAGGACCCTTCCACCCGAAAGATTTAAACCTTCCAAGGCTTACCGAAGAAAGCTTCCATTTAACTCCCCCATTATCAAAACCCTTTTCCATGGTAATATCCCCATTGCACCAATGGCTTGTCCTTGGGAAAAATACCTTTACAAGCCCATGAAAATGGATTCCATTGCTAGATATCCCAATACCATGCCTAAGAAACCAACAAATGGTTTCCAATGTTTCTGGGAAATTATGTGGTCACAACTGAAGAACACCTCTATGTAATTGGTTGAGACATGGAGAATAAAGGAGTGGAACATGAATATGTGGCAATGAAGTTTCTATCCACATTTATTACTTATGATTCCCATAGGTAGTTCAAACGTTTATTTGACAATCACCTTCCAACATATGAATATTTCATTAAGTTGTTCAAGAAAAGATGGGAAACAAAGAAGTATAACAGAATGCTAATGAATTGATTCAACCAAATTAAAAAGAATGAGATGGAGACAGTGAGTGAATTCAATGACAAAGTTGATAAGATACATAGCCAAATCTTGAAGGGTTTGTGCTTGTCTGAAGCAGTTGTTCATCTCCTCTATGTGAATGCCTTTGAAGGGAACTTTGGCTTCATCCCAAGAGATAAGAATCCCACCACTTTGGCACAATCCAAATAAAACAGTGCAAAGATCGAGGATAATATTCTCTCCTTCAAGATTGATCTTTTTTAGTATCCTCATGTCAATACATAAGCAACGATAAAGGTTCCAAGAAACAATGATCCATATCCAATAGCCCTCATAGCTCAGAAGCTTGATCAAATGAATACTCAGTTTGTCCATACCAATAATCAAGTTATGACCTGATTGATGAACTTGGATAGAAATCACTCTGCGCCAAGACCTCCATTCATCAAACATCAGAAGGATGCTATAGGATGGAAGGAAACACATCAACAATATGAAAAGGCTCTTGATACTTTGAATCATGTTGGGATGGTAAACATTGAAGAATCACAGTGGTGCTCTCCTTGTCAAGAACCTCATCCATAGGAGGAATGCCCAAGGAGGGAGGAGGACTCACCTGACATTATGAACTTCATTGAAACCATTTTTGGTGTTCAAGATGATGATGATGATGAGTATGTGGACATAACATAGGAACATCTTGATGAATTCTACAAAATGGGAGCCATAGAAGGTCATATCATTGTGCTTAACTAGATGACCGAGGATCAAAGGAAATAATTGAAGAAACGAGAAATCGTAACTTATGCTAGAAGGAATAATATTCTCATCCATAATTCAGTTCATTCACAACCATATAAAAAAGCTCAATATCATCCTCTAAAATAAGCTCCATCTCAATTAGCAGGAAAATTCATCCAGCCTCTCCCACCTCCAGTCCATGACTTGCTTCTGAAACCAATGCAGAAAGATGAAGAAATTCAGTTGAACATAGACGTCCCAACCATGGTTGGAAAGATGAATGTGTTAGTTCCTATGGTGGAAATGTTAAAGATTGTCTCTGTCAGAAGAGAAGTCTTGAAAGTGTTGATGATACCTTCAGAACCAATAGATCCTCATGTGATTTTGAATACTATGTGTCATGGATGGTGAGAGGATGATACCCCTCCTTTATATCTTTCACTCACCACAAATGGTCTCCGTCTAAATAATTTCATGCTAGACTCAGAAGCCTCGAAAAATGTGATGTCCCTAAAGGTCATGAACCAACTTGGCTTGAAGACAACACACCATTATGGAAATGTTTGTGGCATTGATTCAAAGAAGGTGAAGGTCTGTGGTCTCATAGAAGTTGTTGAAGTGTATTTGCTAGACATAGTGGTCATTGATGTTCTAGATTCCAGGGGAATACTTTTTTTCGAGGAGTTGGCTTGCTACACTCAATGGTTTTCTCAATATGGATCTCACCCATGCACACATTCCCATGGGGGATGGCACTTTTGATATCCTATATAGTAGGTAGGTGGTCAAGAAGCACATCATGGATATTTTTGGCCCTGATTATCATAGTGAGCGCAAGTTTGAAGTCCCTCTCCAGATAATTGAGTATGATAGTCGAGATTTTCCTTTTCTACAGGAAGAATGCATAGACACCTTGCTTCCAAAGATAGATAAATACAAAGAAACTATTGCACAATTCCAAGGAAAATAGATAGGGTCCATCAAGATATTGAAGAAAGAAGAGGATAAGAAAGATAAGGAACGTGAAAAGGGCATTAAGGATGGGGTTAATACAGAACCACCCTCATACCCTTACAATGAGAATATACCTTACAATAACTACATTTAAGGGAGCATGCATTGATGTGGGATAAGAAGAGGGGCGAAGAGGGGCGAGCCTAAACATGATCAAAGGAATGATGTTCTATGTCTTGGCCCTTACATCATCAAGAAGAAGTTCAAGGAAGGAAAGCATTATGTGTCTACTATGAATGAGAGGAAGATGCCCCTTCCAGTGGATGGGTCTCTTCTTCGACCCTACGTCAAAAGAACTTGACTTATTTAGGGCCTAGGCCCTAGGTAAGTAGGTAAATAATATTGCTTTCTTACATTTTCATCTTGATTGCTCATGGTATTTTAGTTGCATTTCATTTCTAATTTTCATTTTTCTCTACTTGCATTATTGATTTACATATTTTTCTTTTGTCTTATTATATGAAAAAAGTGCAAACAATTATTTTCTAGATTAGTTGTCAATTTTGATGTTTTGGATTTAGAATATATGAGAAAAGGGTGAGTGAGCCACCCTATATTTTACAGTTTATTGTTTTAGTGTGTGTAGGAACAATTCTAACCAGGAGATGATGAGGTTCTCATGCACTCTAAGGAAAGTACATGTCCCCAAGTAGGAGCTAGATGTTATCCCCCATTTATAGGGATTACTAAGGAGATGATGTCTTGAGGCCCTTAGGTTGTATATATGGAGTGCCTAGGGATGGATTAACTTATGATGTCTAGTTACACAAATGAAGACCCACTTCACCGCCATACTTTTCTTTTTTTTCATGATGACATTCACCACATCAACCTATTTCTAGAAGACAATGGGTCTTTCTCCATGAGGTACAGGTCATGTATTGTGGTAAGTGTCACTTTAATACTTGAGGCATTTGAATATGTTGCGTTTAAAGCTATTTTTAATCTTAGAACATCTGCTTGGAACCTATTCTCTTTGCCATGTTTCACCTTGGTTGTTTACATCGTTCCCTAACAAGTGGTCATCCTTGGGGGATAGGTTTTCTATTGGGAGATCTCACTGATAATTAATCGTACCATTCCTGATCATACTTATAAATTTCCACACTCCATCCTTTTCTCTCCCCCACCTTTTGGGATTTTTAGGCGTACTAACCCAAGGAGGGATTGTACCTCATTTCATGGGAAGAAGGGGTTGAATGCCTAGAGAAAAATGTAGCTATCAAAAGATAAAATCCAAATTATAACCTTCTATATGCTCACCCAAAAAGGTCTTGAAAACAATGAAACATTTCTCCTAAAATAAATTGAAGACCTGCAAAAGCAATTCACATTATAGAGATGTCCCGCTTGTTGAGGTGTGTACACTTATTTTGTTTCCCTTAATTTCCATGCATACACTCTGTGTACCTCTATATTCAAGCGACGTCACGGTACTTTTTTATTTCCATGTATTATAGTAACAAATTGTTTTGGAATTTAACTAATTAATGAAAATAAATGGGTTTGGAAAAAAGATGCATTGAAAATGAAGGTGAAACACACCCTCTACAAAGGCACCCATAAATGAGACAATATAAACCCTTGTATGTCATGAACCCCATGCCCAAAAGTTTTACCCCCATCCATTTCACCTTCTTTCCATGACATAAAGAAGGTCCACCTAGGAAACACTCCTTGACTTGAGAAATGACTCACCCAATAGGTCACCATGAAAACCCTCACATACCTAAACTTGACAAGTTGCATAGGGTCTTTGAGCACTTGTTTAGTTTGAAAATATAGTTTTTAAGGACATGTTTAGCTGTATCTTGTATTGAATGTGATTTTACTTGCCATGATACATTTGACTTGAGATCCTTGGAGGCTTATTCTTGCATGTGGATGGAATTTACTTGGTAAACTAGGGTTTTATCTTGCTATCTTGTGGAATGGTAAGGAATTTTCTGCATTTGTTGGAAATGTATTCTTGTTCCATGATGTTCTTGTATAAAAGCCTTGGAGGAATATAAGGGCATACACCCTCCACCAAGTTTCATCTTAATTTTAATTTGATAAGTTGTTTTTCAGAAGGTTGCTAGGAGGAGTAAAATGGCTTACACCCTCCTAGACTTTCCTTTGTTGAATTCAATTTCTCTAAAGAGTAAAAGGGATTACACCCCTAGATAAGTAGTGGATCCAACTCTTACAACCAAGAATCCATTACCCAATAAATTAAAATCACTAATATAAAAATTGCATTGGAAAGCAAAATCATTTGCACTGGTATACGTGAAATCGAGATATATTACATTTGTTCAAATTGGAATCTTTTCATAGTGATATAAGCTTGCTTAAGTCATTAAGGAATCTAGCTTAGCCTAGTATTTCTCTTTATATAACCAATTTAATGCTACAACCATTAGGGATGCAAAAAAAATCACTCAAACTCTTTCTTTTACTTACTATTCCTCCATTGAAATTTGCTTGCAAACTACTATAATTAATCTACTTGTCATTGGCTATATTTTGGGTGGTTTGCTTGCTCATTTTGGTGGTTGGATTTTCCTGTTGTAGAAAAAAATTTCTACAACCACTTGGTTATCATAATAACATCATCCAACAACCTTCTATTGTCACTAAAGTCTTGTTCTAGTTCACTAGAGTTAAACTAGTAATTGCTAGCTTAGTCTCTTGCATCATTTCCTGGACCTTCAATGAAATATTTCGCAACCATTGTTATCATTTAATTTCTGATATATATTCTTGTTTACTACTGCAATATAGGAAAACAAACTTCACTTTCTTGTCCCTTTGATTTTTGGGCTTGTATCTCGATTGTTTTTCTTGTTCTGGGCAGGTACACACTCTCTTGCAAGTACACTATACTTTGACAATCTACCCCTACCAACAAGACTCTTACCCAAGCTCTTTTTCCACTTCCTGACTCGACCTACAAGTGTTTCACCTTCCATCACCTCACTTTCCATCTCAATCCCCCTAGGGTCATCATGATTCCCCCCCTTGTGGTGATTTCCATCATCACTAAAGAGAGGGAAATATCTATCTAAGGTGATAGTGGGTAGTTAATCCTATAGTTGTCCCACTTTTGTGGATTGGGTCGAGCTTTTCCCAACCTACAATCTGTGCGATAACATTTTGGCATCGTTGTTGGGGAATATTTTGAATCCTCTTCTGTGCCCTAACGACACTTTGGCAAGCTTTGATCCCAAATCCTTTACCCCTAGCTTTCTTGACAGCTCCACGTGAGGGAAGTTCCATTTCTCTCTTCCTACTTTGATGAGATAAAGCTAATCTGATGACTCCACCACCCCAGAATCCATCTTCCCAAAGGATCCCTCCCCCTGGAAGATTCAAACCTTCCAAGTCTTATTGAAGAAATCCTCCATTTAACTCCCTCGTTGTCAAAACCCTTTTCCACATTAATATCCGCTTTGCATCAATGGCTCGTCCTTGGGAAAAATACCTCTACAAGCCCTTGATCATGGCATCAATTGTTGGATATCCAAATACCATGCCTAAAGAAACCAACAAATGGTTGCCAAAGTTTCTGGGAAACAATGTGGTCACAACTGAAGAACACCTCTATGTAATTGGTCGAGACATGAAGAATGAAGGAGTGGAACATGAAGATGTGGAAAATAAGTTTCTATCTACATCTCTTATTGACGATTCCCAAAGGTAGTTCAAAGGATTTCCTGACAATCACCTTGCAACATATGAATATTTTGCTAAGTTGTTCAAGAACATAAGGGAAACAAAGAAGGATAACAAAATGCTAATGACTCGGTTAAACCGAATTAAAAAGAAGGAGATGGATACAACGAGTGAATTCGATGACAGATTTGATAAGTTGCATAGCTAAATCCTGAAGGGTTTGTGCCGGTCTGAAGCAGTTGTATGTCTCCTCTATGTGAATTCCTTTAAAGGGTAGTTTGGCTTCATCCTAAGAGATAAGAAGTCCACCACTTTGGCACAAGACAAAGAACACAATGAAAATATAGAGGAGAATATTCTCTCCTCCAAGATTGATTCTTTTCAGTATCCTCGTGCCAAGGTAGAAGCAAATACAAAGGTGCCAAGCAACAGTGCTCCAAATACAATAGTCCTCATAACTTAGAAGCTTGATCAGATGAATACTCAATTCGTCCAGGCCCATAATTAGGTTATGACCTGATTGACGAACTTGGAGAGGAATCAGTTTGCTCCAAGACCTCCATTCATCAAACAACATAAGGATGTTACATGATCGAAGGAAAGGCCTCATCAAGAGGCAAAGGCTTATGATACTTTGAATCTCATTGGGATGGTCAAAATTGAAGAATCACAATGGTGCTCTCCTTGTCAAGAACATCATCCAAAGGAGGAATGTACCAGAAGGGAGGAGGATTCACTTGGTAGTATGAAATTCATTGACACCATATTTGGTGTTCAAGTCAACGACGATGAATAATATGTGGACATAACACATGAACATCTTGATGAAGTCCACAAAATGGGAGCCAGAGAAGGTAGGCTCAGAGTGCTTAACCAGACGACTGAGGATCAGAGGAAATAATTGAAGAAAAGGCAAATGCTAACTTATTCTAGAATGAATAAGATTCATGTCTAGACTTCAGTTCATTCACAACCAGAGAAACAAGCTCCATCTCAGCCGCAAAAGGATGCTCCATCTCAATCAAAATAAAAATTCGTCCAACCTCTCCCACCTCCAATCCATGACTTGCTTTTGAAACCAACGCAGACAGATGAAGAAATTCAGTTGAACATAGACATCCCACCTATGGTTGGAAATATGAATATGCCAGTTCCTATGGTGGAAATGTGCAAGATTCCCTCTATTAGAAGAGAAATCTTGAAAGTATTGAAGATATCTGTAGAAGAAGTATATCCTCATGCAATTTGAATACTATGTATCATGGACGATGAGAGGATGATACCCCTTGTTTCTATCTTTCGCTCACCAAAAATGGTCTTTGTCTGAATAATTGCATGCTAGACTTAGGAGCCTTGACAAATGTGATGTCCCTAAAGGTCATGCACCAACTTGGATTGAAGAGAACATGCCCATATGGAAATGTTTGTGGCTTTGATTCGAAGAAGGTGAAGGTCTACGGTCTCATAGAAGATGTCAAAGTGTGTTTGTTGGACTTCCCCCATATCATCCTCATCATGAACATAGTGGCCATTGATGTTTCAGATGCATGGGGAATGCTTTTGTTGAGGAGTTGGCCTTCTTCCCTCGATGGTTTTATTAGTATGGATCTCACCCATGCACACATTCCCATGGGGGATGGCACTTTTTAGATCTTATATAGCAGGAAGGTGGTCAAGAAGCATGTGATGGATATTTTTGGCCTTGATTATCATAGTGAGTGTGAGTTTGATGTCCCTCGCTAGATTATTGAGTATGATCCTCAAGATTTTCCTTTTCTATAGGAATATTGCATAGATACATTACTTCCAAAGACATATAAATACAAAAAAAATCTTGCAGAAATCCAAGGAAAAGAGCTTTGGGTCCATCAATATATTGAAGGAAGAAGAGGATACGAAAGATAAGGAATGTTAAAAGGCTATTAAGGATGCGATTAATACAAAACCACCGTCATACCCTTACATTGAGAATATACCTTACATTAACGACAATGAAGGGAGCCTTGCACTGAAGTGGGATAAGAAGAGGGGCGAGCCTATATATAATCAAAGGAATGATGTTCTATGGCTTGGCCCTTACATCATTAAGAATAAGTCCAAGGAAGGAAAGTATTACTTGTCTACCTTGAACGAGAGGCAAATGCCACTGCCAGTGGATGAGTCTCTTCTTCGACCCTACGTCAAAGGAACTTGACTTCTTCAGGGCTCAAGCCCCAAGTTAGTAGGTAGGTCATCTTGATTTGTTGGATTTTCATCTTGATTGCTCATGGTAGTTTAGTTTCATTTCATTTCTTATTTTCATTTTTCTCTACTTGCATTATTGATTTACATACTTTACTTTCATCATATTATATGGAAAAAGTGCAAAATTTTCTTTTCTAGATTAGTTGTCTATTTTGAAGTTTTAGACTTTGATTATATGAGCAAAGGGTGAGTGAGCCACCCTAGATTTTACATTTTTTTGTTTCAGTGTTTGTAGGCATAGGTCTAACCAAGCGATGTTGAGGTTCTCATGTAATCTACGATGAGTACATGTCCCCAAGTAGGAGCCAGTAGTTATCCCCCATTTCTAAGGATAACTAAGGAGATGATGTCTCAAGGCCCTTAGGATGTAGACATGAAGTGTCGAGGGATGGATTGACTTGTGATGTCCAGTTACACAGATGAACACCCACTTCACCACCATACTTCTCTGGTTCGTCATGATGTCATTCACCACATCAGTCTTTTTCTTGAAGACAATGGGTCTTTCTCCATGAGGTACAAGTCAAGTATTGTGGTAAGTGTCACTTTAATACACAAGACATTTGAATATGTTGCATTTAAAGTTGCTTTTGATTATATAACATCTGCTTGGAAATTATGCTCTTTGCCCCTTTTCACCTTGGTGGTTGACATCGTGCCCTAGCAAGTGGTCATCCTTGGGGAAAGGTTTTCTACTGGGAGGTGTCATCGGTAAGTCATCGTACCATTCTCGATCATACTTATCACTTTTCGAAAATTTGAGATAGTAGTTATAAGGGGTTGAGCTTCCATTGTAATAATTCAGATGGAGAAAGAATAAAAAATAGCTATTTTCCATTCTCATATGTTTGCGTGATTTTTAAATCTCGTAAATGAATCAAAGCTTATTACGTGAGTTAATATTATATAAGTTTGAAAATTACTATTTATATTAATAATTATTTAATTAATATTAAAAATAAATAAATTTCAANAAATTTTGTAATAATAATTGGTTTTAATTTTTTTAAATATATAATTATCATGTACAAAACTTTTTGAATTTAGTTTTTGGAAATTATATGTATCTTTATCTTTTATTTATATTATATTTTTAAATATAATATTTATAATATTATTTAAAAATATTATAATAATTTTAATTTTTTAAAATATATAATTATTATATATAAAACTTTTTGAGTTTATATTGATAAATGAAAAAATTATATGTTTTATTTTTTATTTTAAATAAAATATATAATTATAATATTTATTATTTACATTTAATATTTTACAAAGTGGTGAGTAATCTGTTTTTTTTATATTTTATTAACTAAAATTATTAATTGAAATTGATTAGTGGTCAATCAAAACCATTAGATACAATGATGAAAGAGGTGTTGAAGAATTCAAAAACTCCTAACATAGGGAATATCAATGATGATAACCAAACTTCAAGTTTTGAAGTCATATCAATCAAAAATATATTAGAATTTGGAAATTTCAACATGGTAACTAGTCTCCTTAACATGATATCTACAATTCAATCAACTCCAGTGAATTTCATCAAATCAACATATTTGAGAAGATCTAGCATATAATCTAGATTCCTCTCATTGTTATTCAACTATTCATTATTCATTGGGATGTTGTTCGACACTTAATTGTCTCCAAATTTAGAGAGCACTTAAAAAATGGGTTGTTTAACTATTCTATGTTTTTTGTCCTTCTCGTCTAAATTCGACAACATAAATCCACATGAAATCACCACTTTATGTTGTTTAAATTGCATTTTTAAATGTAAAAATGGATTCAACATGCTGAAAAACTTCTAGAGCACTCAAATTAAATAGATTTAACCACTGAAATATGTAGATCCAACAATATCTCGCCCCATTTGGAGCAAATGTCCCCATAAAATATACCAAAACATAAAACATTAAATAAAGTTTGTATGTAAAAATCATACTTATAACAATCTACTTGGTGTTCTCTCTAGTGATGGGAAGATCTATCAACTGCACACAATTGACATGTGGAGTTAGAAAGGTATCGATTGCTAACCAAATTCTAGAATAGTGAGGAGGATAATTTAAAAGTTGTAACCTTAACCTTAGTACACAAAGGAAAGATAAATCCAATGGAGAGGAAGAAATGAATATGACTCTTATTGTAATATTTTTTTTGTTCCATAGAAACACAAGAGAGAAAGAAAGCACGAAGCATAGGAAGAAGGGAAATCCTGTAAAAATATATCGTATAACATAATGTTCATTTAATTCATAGTGAGTTAAATTTTTTTTTTGTTGTGATTTTCATTGTAATTCTAAGGATAATAAGAACAAGACACGGTTGTTTGAAAAGTTTTCCTTATAGATTTCTCCAAGGTAAAATGTTGATTGAAAAGTTTTCTTTACAGATTTCTCCAAGGTAAATCATGTTTAGTGTTGTGGTTTTTCAAGGTAATTACACGCTCATGATATTTTATATGGTGTTTTTAGTGTTGTAGCACATGTTCATAGTATTTCGTGGTGTGTTTAGTGTTGTGGTTTTGTTCTTATAATCGTAATTAGTTTAAAACATATTAGCAAGATTTAATTGTATTTGATAATATATGTCACATATTTGATTCTCTTTCACTTATAAATTCAAAAAATATATATACACAAAATCTCAAAATATTAAAAAAAATCTTGAATATATATAAATATAAATTAATTTCAATTTTTTTTAAAAATATAATTTTTTCTTCTTTATATTTCATTAAGGCTAAAACTCTTATAAAATTTGGAACAAAATATATAATTTTGATATATTAATGAAAAAACTCTTATAAAATTTGGAACAAAATGTATAATTTTGATATATATGAGATGTAATTTTTATACTCTTTACATGTTTTTTTTATAATAAATTATATTCTAATTTGAATTCATACACAAACATTGCTACTATAATTTAAAGAATCCTAATAATACATATTATTATTATTATATTTAAGAATAAAATATAAGTAGATTTTTTTTAATAGAGCATCTTTGTATTTTTAGTATTATTCTCACATAAAGTATAGTTTGGTAGACTAGGTAAAATAATTGCATGCTTTGAATTTTATGTAAATGGTTTTGAGTTCGATTCCCTTTATTGTCTTCATAACCTCTAATTTATTAATCTTATGTGATTAAAACATAAGATGGTGTCATGCAAAGATGCAAACTAGGCTTCTTAACCTTAGACATGATTAACAAACCATAAGTCCCTAAAAAATTTGTGGTATTACTAAATTCTAAGACACCTTGAAAGCAGTCAACCACCTTTCCTCTTTAAAAATTTAAGACTCCTAAGGAAATTTATGTTTTCCCACTATAGGTTTCAAACACCTTTCCTCTTTAAAAATTTAAGATTCATAAGGAGATTTTAGTTTTCTCCATATACCTTCTTTGTGGTATCTCAAATTTACAAATATGACCATCTTGAACTTTTCTTTGTGGTATATCAAATTTACAAATATGGCCATCTTGAACTTAAGGTGTCGTATGTTCTAGTGGATTTATTGAGCAACTATTAAAGTGTGACCTCTCTTTCCATAAAATATTTCCATCAATGAATTAACTCCATAAAGTATTTCCATCGATAAATTAGCTACTCTCAAGTGTCTTTCACTTGTTAAGATTGAAATTAGATTTCAATTTTTTCCATATAAATCCTTTGTAGTTTTGTAGCTTCTTATATCTTAAATTTAAAAATATGGCCATCCTAAACTTAAATGTCTTATATTCTAGTAGATTAGATTTGTTGAGCAACCATACGTGAATCTAAAATATGAAATCTCTTTCCATCAATATTAAAATGTTTCCATATAAATTAAATACATAAAATTCTCTTTCCATTGAATCAACTAATTATCTCCATACAATATTTCCATCTATAAACGAGATGCCCTCAAGTGCCTTTTCACTCGTTAAGATTGAAATTTTCTATATTCAAGAATAAAAGACAACCACCTACGCTCTGATAAAGAAGAAGCAATAACCTATCGCAAACCCCACATTCCATTCTTGTTGCCTTGAGATTTGTACGGCCTTGAAGAATGCACCAGCAAACAAATTCATCAGAAGTTTTAGATTTCCGTCCTCAAACATTTTAAAAGAAAAGAAAGACATTTTTCTTTACCATTTGAACGGGTAATTTGACAAGGCAACACTGATTTCAACTATCCAATATATTAAAATTTTCTATTAGAGGACAGTCATTTAGTACATCCCTCAATTAATTCTTACCAGATTTTAGCACAGATGCATCATACCCAATTCAAAAAATCCCCCTCGTTGATTTTTCTTCTGATATCTTCACCGAAGAGATAGGCGATCTGATCGACGACCCACGATTCATTGTGAGTGGAAGAGAAAATTTGCAGAGGGCACGTCGTTTGATCACAATGAACCCACTTATCCAAACAATCCCTGTGAAATACATGAAAGCAATTACTAAATTCTCTGATCTCATGCTCTTCCTCCAACGAGCTAAAACACATGGCACAGATATGATCTTCATCCCCCATCTCAGTCAATCTCTCTGCAAGCGTATCAGCAGAGTCTGAAGGAACTCCAAGGGGATTCTCAGGGAAATCGTGCCAGGAAGAGCTTTCAGGCTCCCCAAAACATTAACTAAGAGAGGACTGTCAACATATCGCCAAAATATGTTAATCAGACAATATTTGGATTGTCGCCGAAATACATTAATCAGACAATTCATTTTTCAACGTTTTGGATTGATTCGGATTACTCACAAACGTTTGAATGCCTGTAATGCTATTACCCTGTAATCTATCACCGCTGAACACGTTTTCCACCGTAGCACTTTCATACATGACGCAGGACATGAATAATAGTGTGATTGCATGCTAGGATAAACCCGTCAGATTCGCGCCACGAGATCAAGCCGTAGGATCCGTGCCACAGTAGCCGTAGGATGACGAAGGACATGAATAATACCCTGATTGAGAGGATAAACCCGTCAGATTCACGCCACGAGATCTGTGCCAGAGTCTCTTTTCAAGCCGTAGGATATGTGGCACAGTAGATCTATGCCACGTGGGGCTGGAGGTTTAAATTCCGTACCATTTTAGTCGTACGATATGGTTTCCCTATCATCAGATGACCACCACGTGCCGCACTCTCTACCCTTCGATCCATCCCTTAGATGCTTACCACGTGGGCCATTCCTTGCCCTTCGATCCATCCTTAGATGCTCACCACGTGGTTAAGTCCTCGCCCTCTCATCCAGCCGACAGATGCTCGCCACATGGCCAATTTCTCGCCCTCCGATCCAGGCGACAGATTCTCGCCACGTAGCGGATTCCCCACCCTCCGATCCAGTCGTCGGATTCTCGCCACGTGGCAGATTCTCCGCCCTCCGATCCAGTCATCGGATTCTCGCCACGTGGTGGATTCCCTGCCCTTCGATCCAGCGTCGGATGGTCGCCACATCGTGCATTCCCTACCCTCCGATCCAACGGTCGGATGGCCGCCACGTCGTGCATTCCCTACCCTCCGATCCAACGGTCGGATGGCCGCCACGTGGCCTATTCTCTGCCCTCCGATCCAGCCGACAGATGCTCACCACGTGGCCCATTCCCTGCCCTGTGATCCAGCCGACAGAGGCTTGCCACGTGGCCAATTCCTTGCCCTCCGATCCAGCCGACAGNTCCTCGCCCTCTGATCCAACTGACAGATGCTTGCCACATAGAGGATTCCCCGCCCTTCGATCCAGCCGTCGGATTCATGCCACATGGCGGATTCCCCACCCTCTGATCCAGCCATCGGATTCTCGCCACGTGTCAGATTCGCCGCCCTCCGATCCAGTCGTCGAATTCTCGCCACGTGGAGGATTCCCCGCCCTCCGATCCAACGTCGGATGGCCACCACGTCGCGCATTCCCTGCCCTCCGATCCAACCGACAGATGCTCGCCACGTGGCCCATTCCCTGCCCTCTGATCCAGCCGACAGATGCTCGCCACGTGACCAATTCCTCGCCCTCCGATCCAGCCGACAGATGCTCGCCACGTGGCCAATTCCTCACCCTCCGATCCAGCTGACAGATGCTTGCCACGTAGAGGATTCCCCGCCCTTCGATCCAACCGTCGGATTCGCGCGACGTGGCAGATTCCCCACCCTCTGATCCAGCCGTCGGATTCTCGCCACGTGTTAGATTCCCCGCCCTCCGATCCAACGTCGGATGGCCGCCACGTCGCGCATTCCCTGCCCTCCAATCCAGCAGTCGGATGGCCGCCACGTGGCCCATTCCCTGCCCTCCGATCCAGCCGTCGGATGGCCGCCACGTAGCCCATTCCCAGCCCTCGGATCCAACCATCGGATTTTTTCCATGTGGCCCATTGCAAGCACTCGGATCCAACCGTCGGTTTTTCTCCACGTGGCGCACTTCCAGCCGTGGCGCACTCTGAGCCGTCAGATCCAACGAATTTATAAAATTCCAAAACATTGTACCTGTTGTCAATATGGGATATATAGATTTGGAAGGGCCAAGTGGACACACCAATAGAAGGCGTAGCGGTAAACCCAAACGCATTTCAGGGAGGCCATCGATCGCGAATGCAATAATTTCATGGATGACCTGCATTCATTCCTCTTATACAGTGCCTTCTTGATTGTATTTCACGTGTCATCACTCCTCTCCTGGTCTGTGTCACATCTCAAATAATTCTTCTATTTCTAGTAATGGTATATATATATATATTCAATCAAAAGCATCTATATTTGCACAGCTAGGCCATTTGGAATGTCTAAGACGACAAATATTTTCCAGATCACCTTCAAAACGTCTTCTGAGCGTACGCAAATTAGAAGGCTACCATTGTTTTTGCAAAACCATATACACCGTAGGGGACATTAGTTAATAATAATTAATAAAAATGGAAAACATTAACAAGATCGCTTTAAATAAGAAAAAATTTAATAATAATATAAAAAATTATGAATGAAATATAGAAAATAATAGAAGTTGATGGCTTTAAATAAGAAAATATCTAATAATAATATAAAAAGTTATGTTTGAAATATAGAAAATAATAGAAGTTGAAACACTAACAAGATCGATATTAAAAAAATAAGAAATAAGTATCATGAAATATAGAAAGCTATGGCTATTAGGGAACATCAAGCAACTCAACAACCCCATAAGCCTTATAACATGTTGAACATATTTCATTTGTAAACCCCGTAACAAAAAGCATATTTATTCAGCAAAATACCAAAAAATAAGGTTACAAAGGAGGAAATTTGAAGCGAAGTTTTAATATAACTTTTACCAAAGTTGGTCATTTGAAGAAGAGATTCACTGCAAATTTACACGGACTCTTTCTGATTAGATATACATTTTGGAAGAATTTGCATAAATGAAAGGGTCACAGAATCTAATAGATAAAGATAAAATGGCTGCCTCATTAAAATAGATAACGATGACATGGTAAAAGCGAGGAAACAAAGGAAATGGGAGAGCTTGAATTCACGGTGATCCCTCTCCACCATGTTCTAAACCTTGGGCAATCTCTTATTGATGTCATGGATTTAACGTTCAAACCCTATGTTTCTATATAGAATTATGGAGGTTCTATCTTCATTTCTCCGTGTTGCTTTCCATATGTTATTAAAGATAAATATATTATTTTCTTCATTAATACTGGTATCACAAGGAAGGCCTGTATTGAACATTCACATTCATGTTTATTCTTGCTTTTCATCATTTAATTCAGACATAATCGTAAAGGATTTAGTGATGTTTCTTTCATATTCAAAGATCGATTGAAAATTATTATTCATTTCTAGCCCTTATGTTATATTCATGCGAGTTTCCTTGGTTGAAGCTAATGGGAAGCTTTTAATATTATTTACTACTTCCCATCTACATATAGTCTTATACTTTGCCCACTAGGAGAGAGACACCTTATATGCATATTTATCAAATTATATCAATAAGTTCATGCCCGTGTGACATTCTTGTATTTGGAGATTTTAGTATGAGGTCTAAAATATTGTGAGGTTCATAACTCCTTTATTGACATTTAGGTTAGACATTATTTATCAAATTATATCAATAAGTTAATGCCTATGTGATATTCTTGTATTTGGAGATTTTAGTAAGAGGTCTAAAATATTGCGAGGTTCATAACTCCTTTATTGAACTTTAGGTTAGACATCGTCCATGTAAACTTGGATCATTTTTTTATCTCATTCAATCATCACACCTTATGCTATTCGTGTGCTCATTCCCAACCATCTAATGGTGTGTTAACTCCCAACCATCGGATTTTCATTAGGTGGTGCACTCCCAACCCTCGGATCTAGCAAGTTTATAAAAGTCTCTAACATCTTACCTATTGTTATTGTTAATATTGGATAGCAGTTAAATGTTCTATCTTTTGGTTGTTTTTGGGCAATTTTTTCCATTTGATTTTGCCCTAAATCCTGTGATGAATGGTTGGATTTGCAGATTTGAGTGACTAAGTTTGTATAATCCAAGTATCATAGAAATTATTTTTCAACACGCTGAATCTATTTGTGCATTCAAAAATACAATTTAAACAACAAAAAATAGAGATTTTGTTCAAATTTACATGGCCGGATTCCAACTAATTCCTATCAGAAAACCTAAAAGATAAAACGTTTAGCCAACACCTATAGATATATAGATCAACAATGTTAGATATCTTATTACATTTTCCCAAAAATCCTTCGATCATTCATTACATGACTAAGGGAAGCAAACCGCTTAATTGCTACTTTGCGGCCAGTGTAATAATCAGTCTCACAGTTGATGCATGCCATAGCAAGCAGTGTATATGGAGATGGCCCAAAATTCAACTTCACCCAATCGTGGAAATTTTAGTACAGTGTATGGCATGGTGCCATCTTTGGGAACTGTGATTCTAATAATCGTCATCTTATTACTTACATATAGCCAGTTTATTGTTGCAATTTAGTCGCACTGCATAGATATTTACTCTTTCAAAGGTTGGCCCTGACATCTTTCTTTTACCAGGACAGCCAGAAAACACATATATTTGGTCGAATTGAACCAAATAAGGTCAAATTCGACCATATCAGGGCCAAATGAAATGATTTCTACATCCAATTCTAAGAGTTGGAAGTCGAGATTAAAATATATAGAAAACTTGAACAATATGATTAGTTTTATGGAATAACTTTTTTAACCAAGGTAATAGCTGCAAAGCAGCTAGTCCTTGCTTTAAAATTATGATTTGCACTTTTATTTAATTGATAAAGGAAACTAGTATTTTGCCAACATTTTTTTAAACCATAACAATTAGGAAATTGCAATACAATTTTTAATTTGCGGTACATTACAGAATTAAAAATAATATAATATCATTTACAATCTCCAACACATATAGATTCATTAAGCTTATTATTTTGTCATATTGCATAAATAACCCCTTACCAATGAATTTACTTTTAATTATTAAGATGTAAAGTTAATAAAATTTTAGAGAAATTGACATAAATGCTTAGAAGCAAAAGTTATGTTAATTTTTAAACATGTATTATAATAAGTTAGATTATTATTTTTCATTATGTTGTATAGTAAAAAATAATGTTAATTTTTAAACATATTTTATAATAAATTAGATTATTATTTTATTAGTGAAATCAAATTAAATTAGGAATG
>SNQJ01S0104783.1:0-14005 GCA_010110895.2 Picea sitchensis
CTGAAGCCATCACTGACACAAGATTTGCCAGCTGAGGAATAGATCCATTTCAAAGTATCTCATTAAATGGAGGAAACTATTGGCTGAAGATTCCACTTGGGAAGATGAGTCTTTTATACAGAAGCATCTAGAGTTACTCAAGCATTGCAGACAACACTTGTCTCAAAGGGAGGGTCATGTTAAGCCCTAATATTGGCTCATTACCCCTTAATTGGGGTATATTACATTAGTAATTTTATTTTATTTGTCATATTTATTCCATTAGTTGTAATTATACCTCCTACTCTCCTATATACCAAGGATACATTTTCATTTGGAATCATCTTGGAATTGTACATTTATGTGGGAATAAGGAGGTTTCCCCCTCGAAGAGGATTATTATCTGAATTTCTCTCTTTTTCAAGGCATTGAGTACTTATTATGAGGTTTTTCTATGCTATATTGATGTTTGGTTCTTAATAACCTGGACCCCAACACCCATTTCCAAAACACCCGGAGAAATGGTTACCTAAATTTGATTCGGATTCTAAGTAATCTGCCAAAGATCACATAAATAAATTCATGTTTTCCTTTAGACTCTGAAGTGTAGAGCATGAAGATTTTGTATGTAGACTATTTCCTTATACGTTTGAGGGCAATGCCTCTACATGGTATTTCGCCCAGCAACCCCAAACCATTGTCTCTTGGGACAAATTCGAAACCTTTTTCTTAGAGAAATTTGGAGATGATAAATATCCTGAAGTCTTAGTTATGGAACTCTCCAGCCTAAAAATGAACCCTAAGGATAAAGTAAAAGATTTTAGCCAAAGGTTCCTTACGTTAAAGAACCGAATTCCCGTTGATTCAATGCTTGATGAAAGTCTTATTGTTGCATATTACACCAAAGCTCTACATAATAATATAGTGATTTGGGTTAAAAGGTATAGGAAGTCTACATTACTGGAAGCTTTCGAGGAGGATAGCCAAATCGAAAAGGATATATTAAGCTTGAAAGATAATCTCAATAGTGAAGCTGAAATAGCCCCATCTTCTAAAAAGAAAATGAAAATCCTTACTAGGCCTCCCCAAGCCAAAAGCCAACCAGAAATTCTAGACTTAGAAAGTTTGCAAAAGGTTGTCCAAAAGTTATCAAATAAAGTCGTATACTTGAAGAGATCGGTTGAAGAATCATCCTCAAGCAAAGGAATTTTTAAACCTCCTTTTAGAAATCCTTTTCCCCCCAACCGGCCAAATCTGACCCCTGAAGGTCTTAATTTTGAAAGCTTACAATATGCTCTACAAACTATTCTTGAAGCACATGATAACTCTATCCCCCCTGAAAGTTCTGAAGACATAGTTGAGGAAGAAGTACTTGAAGAAGAGGAGTCATATCTCAATATCTTTGTACATTTCTCTGACAGTATTTTCCAAGCAAATTTTGAAATTGTCCACCCTTACAACACAAAAAGCAAAGTATAGAAAAAACCCTCTTCTAAAATGAGTAATAATGTGCCTCCGGAACAATCTAAACAAGATGAAATAAAACAGAGTTTAGCAGCCCTAGTTTTAGAGTATGACTTGATTGAAGATCTAAAAAAACTAAGAGCTAATATTTATGTTTTCGAGCTTTTGAAATTTCCTCTTATTCTGCAGAAAATGCTTCAGAATATTGCATGAAATAATAAGAACAATGATCTTAGCAGCAAGAAAACTACATAAATCAGTTCTAAAATAGTCAAAAAGAGTCCTACTAAAACGCCATCTAAACCTCTAGATAAAAGAGATCCGATTGAAAAAACTGTATCAAATGTAGATAAAATTGTTTCAGGGACAACGACAAAAAATCAACAGAATTTGGTTGTTAATACTCGCAAAAATGTCCCACCTTTCTTATTAACTTTTGAAAATTTTAATAGAAATGTACATAATTGCATGGTGGATTCCGGCGCATCATCAAATGTTATGCCTTTATCTGTTTGCCAAAAAATTAACGCAGAAGTTCAACCTTTTAGTCTCAAAATCATTCATCTTGATCGGACGAACGTTAAGGTAATCGATGAACTTAAGAATGTTATGGTTAGGTTGTCTTCTAATCCTAAAGTTCACCAAATTATTGACATCATTGTTGTCGACATCCCCGAAGTCTATGGTTTGTTTTTTAGCAGGGATTGGTCTGAGCAACTGCATGGTTACTTTTCCACAGATTGGTCTCATTTGTGGCTAACAGAAAATGGACAGCCAAATATAATTAGGATTAATCGTTAACGCTATCTCAAGCACACCATGACGGATTTGAATGATGCAAACAAACCATTTACTACATCTGCTAATTCATTTGAAATGCATGGAATGAACACTTTCTTTGGTAACTTCATGACCGAAATTTCACCCATCACAAATACTGAGCAACAGTCGGAACTTATGACCTGTGCACAGTCATCATCTTTGCCAAGTGTGTTAAACATTGCCGATGAAACTCAAATTTGGTCATTGTACTTCAACATATCTAAATCCAAAGAAGGATCCAGTGAAGGATGTGTACTCATTGACCCCACAGGTAACAAAACTTTCATTGCCTGTTGATTGGAGTTCGAGTGAACTAATAATACAGCCGAATACGAAGAACTTTTGCAAGGACTCAGGAAAGAGGTATATATGGACATAATAAATTTAATGGTTTTCGGTGCTTCAAAAATCGTGGTCAAGTAGGTAAGGAATTCCATACATTGCCTATCACCACATCTGAAAAGCTACCAAACTGAGGTATGGAGTCTAATGAAAACAATTTCAGCATTCAATATAAATTTCGTTCCTAGATTAAGTAATTTAGAGGTTGATTTATTGGCTAACGTCGCTTCTAAACTTCTACCCACAGAAGGTCTTTCTCCTAATGCATTTTCGATTGAATTGTTGTTCAGGCCGTCTATCCCAGATATCATTACCAATTGGAGAGTGTTCGACGATGATCAACAAATCATCAACTTCTTGCATATGGAGGACACTTTCAAAGGTGAAATTATCGATGAAGGCACTCACGATGAAAATCTCTGCAACTTCACAGTAATATCAGATCCTAGATCTCCTGAATCGACGTACGATCTGGTAAACTTTGTTCCTAAATCCGTGGTAAGACTAGAAATTTTTTATGACTTGCATGATAAATTTAGAGGGTTAGTACATTGTAAAATGAATAGTTCTTCTCTGGTTTATGAAATAGTCAACTTAGGGACTAAGGAAAATCCCCAAAGCATTAATTTTGGAAAAGGATGTTCCGAGCAAGAACGATCTACTTTTATAAAATTGTTTAAATAATTTAAAGACGTTTTTTCCTGGACGTATGATGAATTGAAAAACTTTGATCCTAATATCATACAACATGTTATCCCCATGGAACCCCAGACTCAACCTTTTCAGCAGAAGCTGAGAAAGATGCACCCTAAGTTGGAACCCACTGTCAAGAAAAAACTAAATAAATTACTGAATGCAAAGATAATCTTCCTGGTGAGACACACACAGTGGGTGTCTGATCTAGTTCCTGTAAGGAAGAAAAGTGGTGAAATTTGACTTTGTGTTGATTTTCATAACTTGAACTGAGCTTCAGACAAAGATAATTATCTTGTTCCTCCAATGGAACAAATTCTCCAACAAGTTTCCGGTTCCGAAAGACTATCTTTGTTAGCTGGTTTTTTGGGATACAACAAAGTCCTAATGTCTCCCTCGGATCAACTCAAAACTACTTTTTGTACCCCATGGGGTACTTATGTCTAGAGGAAGATTCCTTTTGGGCTTATAAATTCCCAGTCCACTTTCCAAAGAGCAATGGACATTACTTTTCGTGGTCTCCTAAATCAATCAATAGTGGTTTATCTTGATGATGTAACCGTTTTCTCTAAAAACAAGAAAGATCACTTGTCTCACCTCAGGGTTGTCCTAGAATGATGCCATAAGTATGGCATATCTCTCAACCCTAAGAAATTAGTCTTTGCAGTTGAGCATGACAGATTACTTGGGTTCATAGTGTCCAAATATGGAATTATTATTGATCCAGAAAGAACCCAGGATATTTCTAAACTTTCTCCTCCCTCTTCCAAAAAAGACATGCAGTCATTTTTCAGAAATGGTAAGACCATTACAAAATTTGATTAAAAATTATGTTTAGTATCATTGGGGACCACAGGAAAGCCAAGCTTTTGATTCCATCAGAAAATCCATAATAGAAGATCTTGCTTTAATGAGTACCGATTTCTCACAAGATTTAACTCTATACACTTTCGCCTCTGACCGGTCTTATGATGCTATGTTAACCCAAAAGAATTCTAAAAGAAATGAAATCCCCAATGCCTTCATGAGATCAGTTTTCAAAGGGGCGAAGTTGAATTACCCAGTTGTAGATCAATAGGCTTGTGTTGTTTTTAAAGCAGTGAAACACTTCCGATCATATTTGCTGAAATCCAGAACTAAAGTCATTATTTCTTATCCTGTTGTTAGAAACTTGTTAGTACAAAAGGAATTGGGTGAAAAACGGGCAAACTGGATGACATCATTATAAGAGTATGACCTCAAAATAAATCTTGCACAAATTGTTATAGGTCAAGGTCTATGTAAGCTAGTTGTTGATTCAGTTAAAGAACAAGAAAGTCAAATCAATTCCTTAACTGTAAAACAACATGACATAAGACAAATCAATCGTACACAAGTTGTTGCTAATTCTTGGTTTGATGATATTAAGTTTTATTTAACACATGATTCTTCTCCTCGTTATCTTGATCCAAAAAAGAGAAGAGCTCTAAGACTAAAATATGCATCTTTCCAGTTGATAGATCATGTGTTATTCTGAAGGAATTTTGATAGTGTTCTCATGCGTTTTTTGGAAAAAGATGAAGCAGAGAAAGTACTAATTGAACTTCACGCAGGTGAGGCTGGTGGACACTTCGGTGGAGATACCACTACTCACAAAGTGTTAAGAGATGGATACTATTGGCCCACATTATTCATAGATGCCCATGCATTATGTCGTAAATGCATGATCTTCCAAAAGGCTGTTGGTCAGGTGAAAAATGAAGCATTACCTTTACAACCTGTTATTGTAGATTCACCTTTCCAGTAGTGGGGTATCAACATTATAGGGCCCATTAACCCTGCTTCTTCACAGAAGAATAAATACATCATTATAGAAATGGATTATTTTACTAGATGGTCCGAAGCTGGACCTTTGAAAGTGGTAAACATGAACTAGGTAATATATTTCCTTAATTCAAATATCATTACTAGGTTCGACATCCCCGAATTTTTGGCCTTTGATAATTCTTCTTACTTTTCATCCTTCGATATCAGTGTTTTTTCTTTAGAAAAAGGGATCAAATTGAAATATTATGCCAGCTACTATCCCCAAGGAAATGGCCTAACAGAATCAACAAACAAAAATTTGATAAAAATCATCAAGAGGACAGTTTCTGAAAACCACAAAAATTGGCACAACACACTATTTAATGCACTCTGGGCTGACATGGTGACACCAAAAACCTCTGTAGGAAATTCCCCTTTCTTTCTTGTTTATGGAAGAGAAGTGATTCTCCCTCCAGATGTTCTACTTCCCTCTCTGCAATTATCATAGAAAGTTTAAGAAGAGGAATTCCCTCCTCTTGAAAGTTGAATTAATGCCTTGTTGAAACTAGAGGAAGTAAGAGCACAAGCAAAGCAGAGGATGGATCAGCATCAACAGATTGTGAAAGGATGGTTTGATTCAAAATCTTATTTAGATAGGAACTTTGAGGTAGGAGATTTGGTCCTTAAATGGGATAAAACTCATGAGGGAAAAGGGGAACATACCAAGTTCTAAAACTTGTAGTTAGGAGCTTTTGTAATTTCTAAAAAACTAGGTCCCATCTCTTTCCGTCTACACAATTTGGAGGGACAGCCAGACACCTTCCCGGTGAATGGCCAAGCTCTCAAAAGGTATTTTTCCTGATGTTTTCTAGATCCACCTTTGTACATGATTTTTCTATTTTGATTTGTTTTTGTTTTCTGATTTTGGTTCTTTTCATTTTGCTTGTTTTCATTGCTTTCTGATTAAACTTATGTCTTTGTCACCTTTTAGTTTGTGAAAGGAAACCATAATGCCTCATCATGAAGTAACAGTCAAGGATTTTTCAGAGCATCGATGTTGTAAATTGTCGAAACACAGGCTAGCTAAAGAAACTTTATGTTCAAAATAAATATCCCAGTTTCACTTTATAATCATGAGAAAACACGATCATCATTAAAGCCGCTGACCCTGTTTTTAAAAGAAAACAAATCAAGTATGCTTTCCTTTCCTCAAAATGTTATTCTTATCAGAAAATTTTTGTCAAATTATAATGAAGGTTATCAAGCGATAAATTAAGGCTCAAAAATATCAAGTGTTCTGAAAACTAAAATTTTCTGCATCACCCCTCTCTTTTGAAGATCATTAAATTTATGTGAAATTGTAAATAATTTCTAGAGAGTTGTGGGAAGTGTCTGTAAACCCGTCGAGATACTGAACAGGTATGCAGGAAGAGAGTAAATGAATGAATGATTCAAAGACAAATTCGACGAGGTACTGAATAGGTCTGCTGGCAGCGAAGCAACATTGGGTTCAAGAAAATTATCAGGTATAAGTTTTGATATTAATCGTGAAATGCCCTTCATTTTGAATTGAAAATTCCTGGATAGGGTAGAGGCGTCAAAGTGGGTTAATTGACATCTCTTCTGAGGCTATGGATGTCTTCTGGAAGCAGCGGCCCGGTCAACAGTATCAGAGCCATTGGCTTGAATATCGTTGCTCTCATAATTAAAATTTGTCACCAGATTTCATTTGAACAGAGAAGCATCTGAAGCTGAACTGTGTGATGTTTTAGGGATTTGATTGGGATGCTTGATTTCCTTCAATTGTTCTTTGATATTTAATCATTCTAATCGGTCCTAACATGAACTCATTGTTGATGCAAAGATAACTTCTTCTCCCAGTAAGTCACCATTTTTGGCATCCCTACATGTTTTTCCTATTTTGAACAACAAACGACACTTCCTGTAGTTGCCTCCACCTCATCCTGTGAATATTACTATTTGGGGGTGATATTTGGATTATAAAAGATGTGAGATTATTCTTGTTTTATTTTTATATTGCATTCTCATGCTTGATTCATGACCGAAAGCATGAAATCAAGCATGGAAACTTAATTTCGCATTATATCCCTATCCAAAGGCTGGTTTTTAAAGGTTCAATGTGCTTACATCTACCTCATGTTTCTTACTTGAATGATTTTCCTTTTTGAGTTTATCAAATATCGATATAATACTTATGTTGATTTGATTTTAGACTGTAAGCTTATTTATTTGAATCCTTTGTAAATCAACTATGATACCAAACATCGATTCACATTTAAATTGTAAAAACATATCCATTCTAACCCTTTGCTAATTGACTGTATCCATTTTACATGATATGGGGATTAAACGCACCAGAATCATATCATGTACTTCATTTTGGCTGGTAGAATGACTTGACAGGATTCTCATTACGATTCAAGAGTTTTTGTAATGCTATGTACTTCGGGATTTCATTACCAAGTGTATTCAAAATTCGTGACCAAAACCCTCATGTTTATGTTATGATTGCACAGGTGTGTTGCTTGTTTTGTTTCCATGGTATCAGCTCAGACTTATCCCTCTTACCACTACCATTTAAACTCACAGTTAGTTTGAGTCACCCTTGTTATAGTCGGTTCATACCCTTAATGACTCATGTTGTTTGAATAGAGACGAATGGCTCTCAAGCACTGTTGTCTCATGATGATGCAGTCAAGGATTTGAAAAGCCAGGGTTGGGATATTTTCATTAAGAAGTTCAAAGGGTATAACCTTCAAGTGGACAAATAATTCACCCAAATGTTTGATGGATACAGAGAGAAGGTTGGTGATGTTCAGTTGGAGGTGACTGAAGATTTTTTGAGTGAAGCAACGAGGCTTCCTCTCACTGGTCAGAAGTGGTTCAAGAATTCTAAAATTGATGAAGTTCCCTGGAATCTTTTCATGACCTCCAGAAAAAATGACTGTTGTGAGAAAGGTATTCTTGTTTCCCTGCTTAAGGTTAGGTGGCATGGTCTGTTATCAATTCTAAAAAAATTCATTACCTGTGAGGGTCGTTATGTCCCAGTTTTTCTTTACCATGTGTGATTTCTTATGCATTTCATAGGCTTCCATTTAAATGTGTCATTTTATTTGCTAAGAAGTTTGTACAAAATGTCGAAACGATACAAGAAGCAGAGCCTCGACTCTAGCCTCTTTCACCATGGTTTAATAAAAATATTGTTGGTTCATGATTTGAAAACCTTGGATGATGATTGGAATGGGTTCTTAACTCGAAACAGTTTTATTACAACCCTTCCTACAGAAACCCCTGTGTTGGATGAGCCTATGATAGAGAAAAATTTTGATTTCTCAAGTGACAAACCAGATCCTTTGAATACAACCCCTCATGACGAGGCAACAACTGGTCACTCTTCACCTGAACAATAGAAGGTCAATCCTGAGTTAAATGATACTGTTGTGCATGACTTATTTGTTGACCCCGACGCCAATACGAAACCCTGTATTGACAACTCTTGCAAACAAAAGGCTGCAATGGTAGGGTTTTGAATTAAGAGGTATGGTCGACTCATTTTGAGAAGTCTGTGTAATTGATATAAGAATCACGTGAGCTCGATCAACCTGATCGAGATCCATGAGGATTCAGATCCCGAAATTGAGAATTTTCTCGTAGAAGAAGATCACGATTGTCATAAGTCAGATCCTAATCATCCATTTAACTAAGTTAACAATATCCCACCATGTATCGAGGGTAGAAAGGGGTTTACTGGTATAAATATCATTGAAGGGCCGACAACAGGTAATGTTGATGTTCTTACATCCAACTATATGCTCCATCGACAGGTTACTCCTTCTGTGCATTGTGAAGTTTGCTTGCATTGCATTGAACAATAATATAAGGACACTCCCATTCTACAAGAAAGGATTAAATCTCTCACAAACCACAATTAATTTCTCATAAAAGAAAACTGTGACCTCAAGGAAAATGAACAGAGACAAACCAAGCGTCTCAAAAGGACAACCAACATTGTGATAAAGAATGCAGATAGTGTGAAGGCCATAATAAATTCTGAGATGTATTGATCCTTTTTAGTTATGAGTTAAATGGTAAGATGATTCTTATTAGAGTCATGTTTCTTTTTTAAAAATCAAATCAGTTCAACTTGGATTTCTTTTACCAATATAAGACTGGCTACAGAATCGAGAGATTTTGTAGCCAAGTCATTTTCATATAAAATTTAGTAATTATTTGTTAATAAAATATTTAACTTGTTCTCATTTCATTTTTTTAGGACATAGTATATCTGATCTGATGCTTATCTTATGGGATGGAACATGCTCGATCTAGTTGATTAGTTATCTCCTTTTGTTTATTTTGTAAATAGGGAAAACATTCATAAATTTTTGAAGATACAATTTGATCATGTGTGGTTGTAGACCCCCATATTTGTAATGTTTTGATCTTATGGGATCTAATCTTATCCTTAGATATAGGGAGATCATATTTCCCAAAGACACTTTAAAAACCATGGATTTTGTAATTGACTGGCATCTTGGCCTAGAGCAGAAGATGGACGAATGATTCTAAGACTAAATGAAATAGCGCATAAGCATTTTGGATTTAGCCTTTTGTGAATGGTGTTTTCATTGATGTTTTGTTAATCCTGGCATATTAATAGGTCTTGTATCTTTAGACTCAATGATCTATTATGTTTTGGATACTCATTTTATAAATATCGTCCATAATTTGCTTCTCTAGATATTGACACTGTGATCATCTCTTTAATTTGAATGACAAGATTTCTCTTTCATTTTTAGTTGAATAATGAAATGAAATTTGTTACACTCAGATTTATCTCACTGTAATCACTTGTGATCATAAGATCACAGGTTTTATTTGTATCACCTGTTATGTTATTAAATTTCAGTTACCAGGACAGGTTATGAATTTATTCAGAACATTTGCACTATAAGTCTATTGCAGATTTATCTCGTAGGCGCGGCGGCTGGATGCTTCTTATTCACATAGAATCCCAAATACATTTCACAAACTAACATCAGGTTAGCTCCTTTATGTTTCTAATTTTTGTCAATTATGCATAGTGAAACCAAAAAGTTTAGATCATCTTTTGACTATCTGTACATCCATGTTTCATAGTCTAGTTAATTCATGATTTGTTAGATTAATATAGAGAAAACAAAAAATATTTGAATCTACTTTCTTTATCTTCTTCTCAAAATAAATTATTTTCACATTGATTTCGTGAGTTTCCAGTAAAACTCACAACCTGTAAATGTTGTTCATAAACATGATTTTTATGTTTTCTTGTTCTGCCTAAACGCATTTAAAACAGTTATATCAGAGTAAGTATATATATATTATATTTGTTAGCATTAGTTAGTTATTCCTTTCTTTTCATTTTATTTTTAGGATTTTAGATTGGCTAACGAAGCTATTAAACCTGTCAGAACGAGTTACACCAAACGACTTGGGTTACTTAGACAACCCCAGACCGGACTCGTTCTTCCAGTTGACGGATGGTCAATTTCACCCGTCAACACACATCATTAGCTTTTGACTCAGATATAGGTTTGGAAAATTGGCAACAACGACTACATGAAATTTACATAAGAAAGTGCACAAGAATAGACCATGTAGTAAGATGGGTTGGTACAGAGATAAGAGAGCCTCCCAGTTTTCATGGGGTAAATGACTTAGAGGAATTTCTGAAAAAATATGAAGGGGGAGTATTAGAGAATCAAAGGCTCTTAGCCCTAGATATTTCACTCAAGGCCACACCTTCAAGATGGTGGGGTGCACACAAAGAAACAATTCAATACTAATACCAATGTAAGCGATTACTGTGCATTAGATTTTATGCAGAGTAGGGGCACAATAAAATGTAGAGGTATGATGGGAAAGAAAAACTAGCAGAATATTTGGAGAAGTGCATAAGACAATAGAGGATGACACCACTAGAATAATGGCCTCATCACTTCATCCACACATTAGAAGTAATCCCAAAGAACTGGTATGTAGACTAGGAGATGCGCAGAGGCACTACATAATGGACAACATTACAACATAATTTTGTAGTAACCTTCTCATTTGAACATGAGAACCCCAACATTGATTCAACACTAAAACATATAAGAGGTGTAATATTTATTGATGAATCATAGGTTAAAATCATGACAAAGTATCAACAACAAAACCGACAGACAATCAAAGAACTATTGTTATGCTATCATGTTGAAGAAGAAACACCAAATGAAGATGACCCGCACAATATTCAGATTACAGAAATTGAAGAAGAAAGTGAGGTGGAAGGTTCATGTTCATAGTCAGAAGTGTTTGCTACACCAATCAAGGTGAAGAAAGTCAACATTGGGACAACTAATAATCCAAAAATGGAAAGTATTGAAGACTATTGGGATGAACAAATAGTAGAAATAATAACAAATTTACTACGCGAATATAGTGACCTTCTCCCAACAACATTTACAGAGATGAAAGGCATAGCAGGAGAGATAGGAGATATGAAAACACCTCTCAAACATGAGGCAACACCTATCAGACAGATACCTTACAGACTGAATTCAGTATATAAGTAGAAATTGAAGGTAGAAATTGACATAATGTTGGAAGTTGGTATCATATAACCAGTAGAGGAATTTGAATGGATAAGTCCTATGGTAGTCCAAGAAAATAAACAATGGGGGATAATGATCTGTGTAGATTTGAGAAAATTTAATGATGCTTTCTTACATGATCCTTTTCCTACCCCTTTCACAGATGAGGTCCTAGAGAATGTGGGAAGCCGGGAAACATATTCATTTATAGATGGATTCTCAGGTTACCATCGGATCAAAATAGCTCCAGAAGATAGGTATAAGACTACTTTTTCTATAGAATGGGGATCCTACCAATATACAGTCATGCCTTTTGGGCTGAAGAATGCACTAGCCATATTTTGAAGAGTAGTCATAGTTGCTTGTAAGGAATTCATACATCAGTTTCTAGAGGTATATTTGGATGATTGGACTGTATATAGTCTGCTAAAGGACCATGTAGAAGTATTAAGGATAATGTTGGAAAGATGTAGGCAATGTCAGATATCATTGAATATAAAGAAGTGCATTTTTGGGACACCTTTTGGAATATTTTTTGGACATATAGTGTGTAAACAAGGTTTACTAGTGGATCTTGCTAAGATTGCATTCATTGTCAATTTACCACCACCAAAATCAATGCACCAGTTGAGAGCAACACCGGGACATACAAGCCATTACAAGAAATTTATAAATCTATATGCATAGATTATTGCACCAATGGAAAATTTGTTAAAGAAGGATATCAGATTTCAGTGGAATGAGAACTATCAACAAGGTTTGGATACCCTAAAAGAAAAGATGGTCACAACACCTATACTAGTATTCCTAGATTGGGAAAAGACATTTCATGTGCATGTAGATGCATCAGCCATAACACTTGGAGAAATTCCGGTGCAACCAAGAGTAGGGGACTTAGACCATCCTATAGCCTTTGCAAACAAAAAATTGTCAGAATCAGAGAAGAATTACATCACCACAGAAAGAGAAGGCCTAGCCATGGTATACTTCAGAATTTCATGCACTATTTATTGGGGAAACACTTTAATATGTTCATAGATCATTCGACCCTAAGATATCTAGTCAACAAGATAGTGTTGGGGGGGAGGATCTTGTTGGCAGCCAATTCAATTTTTTTCGTGGCCTTAAAAGCTGCCTACTTCAAATTTTCATCGCATTTTGCAAATAGACGATATTTTCATTTCATGCGACACTTGCAAATTAGTTTCGATTTATTTTTCACGACTGAAAGCGTGAAAACTCCTCCATCGTTATTTGAACTGTCATGAGCTTCTCATTGANTTCGATTTATTTTTCATGACTGAAAGCGTGAAAACTCCTCCATCGTTATTTGAACTGTCATGAGATTCTCATTGATATTATGAAAGGCACTTACCTTTGGTTTATTATTATGTGGCTGAAAAGATTTTTCAAACTATGACGTTATTGCTTTGATTGCGCAACTTGACTTTTATTTGATTGATAAGGTATTGAGCATGTAAATTTATGAATTATACTTGATTATATAGGGGTCATGGTTGATTTTGGTTTTTATATGATGCGATCCTTACTATTTTAAGCTCTTGGCTTATCGATTTTATGAAATCTCTTATCACAATGTTTTATAAACTTTGATTACACATTATGCAACAAGCGCATGGGTAATATATGAGTCTGATTTCATATTGAATGGAAATAGTTTGAAGTTATGCAATGGCGCGTTGGTTAAACATTTGGGTTTTGATTTAATGGTTTGAATTATTACTTGGCGCATGTTTAACTTTGGGTTTGATTTAACGTTGAACATTCATGGTTTCAAGCAATAGATTGGCACATTGGTATAACTATCCTTGGGTTGGACGAATATTTTGGTTATGATTGATTGAATAGCGTTGTACTCTGCCATTACTATGCTACATGGCAGTGGATAATCCCACCACCCTCGCACGCGTACATTAATTTGCATCCCCTTTCATCGTTCTCAGCTGTTAGCCCAAACAATTTTGCTCCTGTGTGTTTAATCTGAACCCTACCATGTGCCCGCACCATGGCTCCGGTCGTAAAGGCTGAACCCAATGGTAGCCAGACATTGTTGATGTTCGACGGTGCTTACAGTGACCTTGAGGAATTCGGATGGCTCCTGTTCATATGAAAGTTTGATGGCTATAACCCTAGCGTGGCTCATCAATTTGCATTAACCTTTGATGGCTGTCGAGCCAAGGTTGGGGATGTGCAATTGGAAATTGATGAGCAATTTCTCAGTTTAGCTATCGGTCTGCCTGCTGTCGGACAGAGATGGTCAAAAA
>SNQJ01S0104783.1:16948-47173 GCA_010110895.2 Picea sitchensis
AATTAGATTAGTGTGTTAGTTTCTTTTATTTTTAGTTAGTTTGTTTTATTAGTTTTATTGAGTTTTAGTTTGTTTTATTTGTTTTAGTTAGAATAGTTAGTTTAGATTAGTTTTCTCTTTGGTTTTCTTAAAAGACCTTAGGGCGGCCAACGGAGCCGTTAAACTCGTCAGGGTGGTCCATTCCAAACGGCTTGGGTTATTTAGACAACCTCAGACCGGTTCCACTCTCCCAGTTGATGGACGGACAATTTCGCCCATCAACAGATCTTTAGATGGCTACTATTATTCCAAGAATTTGATTTTGAAGTGATAGTCAAGCCAAATAATATAAATGCAGGACCTGATCACCTGTCAAGGTTAACTGATGGAGAAGAACCTACCAATTTGGAAGACAACTTCCCTGATGTGCAGTTGTTTTCAGTACATATAGTTGATGAATACTTTTTTGATATTATTGAATACTTAAGTACATGGATTGCGCCACAATAGTTTAGTATTGTGCAAAATAAAAATTTGGTAGTCAGAACTGTAGGCTATCAACTTATTGCAGGACACTTATATAATATGGGCGCACACAACATTTTGAGAAGGTGTGTATTAAAGCATGAAAGACCTAGAATTTTGGTAGAATCTCATGAAGGTATAGCTGGAGGAAATTATATAGGAAAATATACCACACAAAAGGTATTGCATGTAGGATTATGGTGTCCAACGGTCCATAGAGATGCTAAGGAATATTTTTAGACATGTGATGTTTGTCATAGGGTTGGAAAACCTAACAAAAGGGATGAGATGCCCCTAAGATAACAAGTAACTTTATAGGTATTTGAAAAATGGGTAGTAGAATTTGTTGTACCAATCAATCCACTAGAAAAAAGAATAGGAGCTAGATATATTATTATTATGACAAAATATTTAACAAGATGGGCAGAAGTAGCACCAGTCAAAGACTACAACGTAAAGACAACAACACATTTCTTGTTTGAGAAAGTGGTCACTAGATTTGGATTTCCAAGGATTTTGATGAGCGACCAAGACACTCACTTTATCAACAATACCATTAGAGATATGAATGAGGAGTTTGAAGTCTATCACCAAAAGATTGCACCATACCATCCATAGGAAAATGGAGCAGTAGAACCCTTCAATAAGATCTTGGATAATGATTTGACTAAGATTTGAAATGTCAACATGGATGATTTGGACTTGAAAATACCAATAGTATTATGGGAATACAATACCACATGCAATAATTCAACAGGACTAACACCATTCAGATTGTTGTATGGGCAGGAAGCAGTGGTGCCATTAGAATATCTAGTACCTAGTCTTCACGTAGCAACAATCACCAACATAAAGAGGGGTAGTAAAGGAGAGGTTGAATAAACTAAGGGAAATGGAAGAGGATATGATTCCGATAGGATTTCACTAGGAAGTGAAGAAAGCAAGAGACAAAGCCTAGCATGATAGACATATTAAGAAAAATATTTTTAAGGAGGGAGACCTAGTATTACTCTATGAAAACAAATTTGTTAAACATCTTGGTAAATTTAGAATGCATTGGATAGGGCCATATGGAGTAAATATTGTCACAGATGAAGGATCTATACATCTAAAGAACTTGGGAGGAATATAACTGAAAGGAATGGTCAATGGGAGTCGACTGAAAATGTACAGGGACAGTAGACCTCCTAACCCTTAGAAGTTACATCGCAATGAGGAAAGACATGTATATAGTGTACTATAGTAGAAGCTAGGACATACAAATTAGAAAAATAAATAAAAAGTATAAAAAGAGGGAAAAAGAAATACGAAAATACAAAAGAAAGAAAATACAAAAATAATGGAAAAAAAGTCATGTGCAGTAATTACCGCGACAAACATTAGAATACAATGCGCAGAAAAAATTAAAGTCGGTGCAAATGCATGAGAAAATTAAAAAATGAACATGAACTGGTCTATAAAAGGTGGGAAGCACACAGTTATTCAACACTTAGTGATTTTTGAGCCCAGAACGAGAAATATAGTGCATGCCCTAGCTAACAGTTTATGCAAGAGAAAGAAAGTCTGTGAATTTCAGAGAGGATGACTCCACCAAAGTTTGGCGCACAAGGACATTTCATCCAGATTACTCGGTAGGGCCAAAGGCGTAAGGAGAGAATGCAACAAATTGAAAATGTGGTCGAGTTGGAGGATGTTACCACCTCAGACCCAAAATCAATTAGCCTGATGCAGATCGAGGAAGAGACCCCCAAAACGTCGCAAGGAGAAATAGGGTGGAGATCCGGGGATCAAAATGACATATCAAACTCTAACCCCGAGATGCCTACAAATCCCAATGAAACAATGGGACCGCGACAGTCCCAGGAACACGAAGAGGTGTTGATTGAGGAAATCCGCGAACGACTAGAGTCCAGAAAGGAAGAAGAGGAAACAGATGCAGTAGAGGCAGGCACATTTGTTGTGGGACATAAAATAAAGGCACGTGATTCCATGGAGCTTACACTCCCCTATCTTCTAGAAGCAGTAATTTATGCCAATGACATGCTGGGAAAGGTACCTAAGTTGAGGTACACTGACCATGATGTGTTCGATGTGGCGAAGTTTCCATAGTTGGTTGAGGAGAATTATATAATAAACATAAGGAAAATTGGACCCCTCGAAAAACCTATACTAGAGCCTGTGAAGTGGATAACGGGGCTCTACAACTCAGGAATCATGAACCTATTGGACATACTACATTTTGGGCGCGGTAAGAATGTCAGACTATGTGTCAAAAACTAGTCTCTCGCGTCCTTGGAGGCATCATGTGGATGGATAAACCGGTGCAGATTGATGTGGCATTGATTTCCAATATCACAGGACTACCCACAGTAGGTGCGCAACCCAGATAATACCTAGATAACAAAGTGCGCAAAAAAGAAATAACAGAACAGGTTAAAGTGCAGTTCGACACGACTCGGGCCAATCATGGAATTTTCATAAAGGATATCAATGACAATGTGACAAGGTTCTCCAGAAATCTCATGGCTTGCAAACTTTTGAGGAAATGTCACAGAGAGGAAGTGGTAGCGGGCGTTATTGCAACATCCGTGAGTGCACAAAGGGGGTTATGTTCAGCTAGACACCATACCTTTCGAACTGGTTCTTAATCGATTGTCGCGACATGCAGGATAATGGAACCAAGTTCCATTATTCATGGTTGATCATCCTGATAGCTATTCATGGCCAAAATTCTCGACATTATTAGACATAATGGGAAAGTGTTATGCGAAAAAATACGAGTCCCTCTGGCAGGAAAAGGACAAAAAAATGCAGCAGTAAAATATCATTGTTTTTTCCATGCTACTAGAAGAGATTCAACAATGCACAACAAATGTGTGGTGCATACTGATGGAGGTAGTACAGGATACACATGGGATGGCCGAGTTCAAGGAATCCATGAATCATGTATGGATATAATCTTCCAGGGATCCCAATAAGGCATGGCTCAAGATGCAATATTTCTTCACGAGAGAGGAAGTGGATTGGATCATCGAAGACTGGCCTGTGTAGTGGCAGCTATCTGTGCAAAAATAACCACGAGGATAGGCATGACGTAGTCCTCTAAGACTAAGGATAAGGATGAATCTGGCTCGTCAGAAAGTACTGGTAGCCTAAATGACAATAATAGAAAAACTACAATGCAAACTCAACCAAGTGGGAGCAACACAGTACCAAAATGACCGAGGAGGACACTAACCACAACAAGGATAGGAAGTTGGCCATAGACTAGGAAAAGCGATACTACACAAGCTACAAAATAAATATCCCGTGGTGCAAAAAGTGGGGCACATCCCTCACAGACAATGAGGAATCCCACACAAGAAAAATACATGTGAAAGAAGAGAAAATCCAAAAAATAGGACCCAAACATCACCCTAGCAGAGGATGATGCGGATCTAGTCGTGGACAAGGTCCAAGACAGAAGCAAAGAAGTAGTCAGAATTGCAGAATTGCAGTGAGAAGAAATCATGGCAAAGCTACTATAGGTGCATGAAAACATACAACAACTAAGAAGACAAGCGAGACCATAGGCCATCGTGTAGCAACAAGAAAGGACACAAAGGCCGCCTATGCAGAAAGAAGGCAAAGAGACAGTCCAATTCATCATCCAGGGAAGTGAGACTTGTACGGTAATGCGTCAAATGATCATATTTGATTAGGAGACTGCACATAAAACCCCGGAGGAGGTAGAACAAGTGGAAATGATCATGGGAAAAATACCTAAAAAGGCCTTATACGGGCTACAAGATAGTGTCATGTAGGAGGTACAGTCCAAGGCCCGCACGGATGCAACAAAATTTGAGGTGGGAAGAGGAGTCATGGAGATGCTTCAAATTACATGCGACCAACTCACCACAAATAAGGAGGAGGATAAGGAACGCACAAATATATTATAACAAGGGATTGACAACGATGTACAATCACATCCCAAACAATGCACAAGTAGTGGAGAGAAGCACAGAGGAGAAGATCAACCTCATTGCACAAACAATTGATCAGTACTGACAATAGATTGAGGAGCTCAAGGAAAGGCTTAACTCTATGACTCCTCCTAAGGTTCGAAAACAAAGTAAAAAAGAAGCTGCACCCCAAATAGCTGAGATGGAGAAACAAGAAAAGGTAGTAGAAGAACTGTTTGATAGAGTCACACAACTCTGGACAATGCTAGAAGAGGACAAGAAGGTTCAACAGTGAGACCAAGAAGAGGAAAGAGTCAGTGTTGCAATACAATAGCTCAAACAAAGGCATAATGCAATGAGAATCATAGAGTGCTTGAAGTGAAATCAAGACATGAAGAAGCTGCAGATAGATTTGAAAGAAACGCAGACGCGGAAGTAGAAGAAAGAAAGACAAGAAGAATTGGAACCCCTCCAAGAAAAAGCAGCACGGGTTATTGCACAGTTTGAGGAAGAAAGGAAAAGTATGGCACAAGCACAGACAGATAGATAAACTCTAATGCAGGAGGAAATAACAAAACAGACAGTAGAGGCGCTAAAAAAAAAAGTTGCATAGATGAAAGAGAAAACAAAGGAACTAGCAGAAAAGTTCCACAATCTGAAAAGGGAAGTCCAGGGAGAGCATACTACCTAAGTGTCTTAGGATGAACCACATGTTAGTGTTGGGGGCCTGTTGGGCACATAACTATTTTGAGGAAAGACCCAATTTTGGAGAGAAATGCCTAATTTTGCAGAAGAACAACTAGTAGGAAAAGAAGCACGTGTGAGGAAAACTAGCATGCAAGGCGTGTAGGAAGGAAAATCTAACCATGTTAGGGTTAGAGTTTTGGTAGATATTGTAATGGCTAATAAGCTTGTAAAATAGTATAAATAAGAACTTAGGAGGTCTAGGTCGGGGTTCTGCTCGGTTCAAATATTAGTTTTATTTTGTTTTGTAAAGAGAAGTGTAAAAGTTGTTGAGTTGTAGAAGATTCAAGTAGCTAGATATTGAGGGTTAGATCATAGGCTGAGGAGCCTGGTGTGATCTAGTCCTCCTCACAGACGTTCCTTAACCTCACACTATGGGTATGATTGGAGATGTAGTGTGCGTAGAGCCATATTTTGCAGAAAAACTAATAAAAGAGTAGAGAATCCAAATCTTTGTGGATGTAGCCTAGGAGGGGGTGAACCATGGTAAAACATGTGTTATCTATAATATTTATTGCATGTTTACTTCTGTCAGTGATTATTTTATGAATTAATGAATGAATGGTTAAGATAGATATATTAGAATGCATGCATGGCTTAAAAGGTGAATGAATATTAGGAATAATACAAGGAATAATCAGATTAAGGCCTAAAGAAGATCAAATAAAATCCCATATCCCCACTCATTCCTAGACTGCAATCACTTGAGCACTACACTCACTCATAGAACTATCTTGGTTGAGACTATGCAGTTCACTCTGTGTCTTGTGTTGCCTTCTAGTTTATCAAGAGGGCCGATAGTTTTAGAGGGTTTTGTTGGAAACTTGTTCATATCTGAACTTGGGTCAGCCCAAGAAGTAGAAGAGAAAGAAGTCAACCGACAAAAAGTTTTATCTATGTTTATTTTACTTGTTCAGTTAATGCTTGGGAATACTCTCACCAGATAAATTTGTCCATGGGTTATGCATTTGAATATTTCGTTTTGGTTATGTTGTATGTGTATAATATTTTATACTCTTGTTCTTATATCTGTTTGAGTTGTGATACTCCCACCTCGGTGTTCTATTTTACTCCCTTCACTCTCACACCAATCTTGACTGCGCTTCGGGTGAGACCTCCTTCCCGTGTGAAAGGTTGAAAGTGTCAGCGTTGTTAGACTATAACGATATATTTGTTGGTAAATTTAGATAACCTTGGTCTCCAATATCACGCCAACACATGGTTTCATTGTAGTCTAGTTGGTTAGGATACCTGGATCTCACCCTATCACAACTAGGTACTTTATGGTTTTTTTTAATTGGGTTATCAAGTTCAAAAATGGCAGGCCAACACATTGGATCCCTCACCTAATACCTAGAATTATGGGGTAAAGGGGATGAGGATGTCGAAAAACACTAGTTCATGTGTGAAAACATATGGAGATCACGCAGAACCTTAGACACAAACAAGTTAGTTGAGTTCCACACCACCTTGAGAGGTTGGGCATTGAAATAGTATATTAAGTCCATTGAGCCTCAGAATGCTCAAGGAAAAGAATTTACCCTTCCTTAGGTCAAGAAAACATTCATAGAAAAATTATGTTTACCATAGTCAGAGAAACATTCTCTCTCTTAGTTGTGGGATATTAAACAAAGAGATGAGGAATCTCCTTGGGAGTACAACGAGAGGTTCAAAGACACAATTGGGAATATGGAAAATCCCATTCATGAAGATCATCAACGAGAGTGGTTCATTCAAGGAATATTACTGATGACAAGGATCCCCTTAACACAACAAATAATAGCCACCTTAGGAGAGGCCCTAGAGAAGGATATGAAGATTGAAGAAATGAAAGGCTACCTTGGGAGATTGCGCATGATGTGACCTGTAGAGGATAATAACAATGTGCAACTCCAGGGCCATATTTTAGGACTCGCAGATAAAATTCTAGAGTTATCTCTACCAGAAGTAAATCAACCACAAGTATGGTCCACATGTTTCTATACATAATACCACACTACAATAGAGTGCCCAAGGTTGTGAGGTGGTGAACCAGTGAACCATCCCATGCAACTCCCGTCGGTGGGACCGACATGGGGCATTGTGAAAATTGAAATGAAATCTTATTTTCATCCACTTATTCAATACCACACTTTTCCAAATCAGTAAGGGGGACACAACAATGAATATTGTGAGATTTGTATAACACACGGGCATCCTCCGAGGCATTTTCCATTCCTAAACAAATACTCACCTATCCCTAATATTGTATATTGTTAATTTTATGGTTCAACAACCCATACTGCGAAGCAATGTCGGGATTTGGATGCACTAGTGGTTAGATTGGCTAGTTCTACATTTCGGTTTGATGAGGCTCCTCAAGGGTTTGGATAAGGTTGTCGAGGTGGTGGAGGTTTTAGAGGAGGTCAAATTGGTGGAAGGGGGCTTGTTCACTGCTATAACTATGAGGATTAGAGGCATCTAGAAAGGGATTGTCCATTTCCGAGGAGACCATGGTGTGCTCACTATAGAAACAATACCCATGCCACTGATGAATGTCCTGATTTGATTGCAAAATGGGAAGATCGTGCAAGGAAAAGAGGTACCAATGTGATAAACTCAGAACCGAGACTTGTTGCGGGAGGGAAAGAGCTAATATTAATTTTATTACAAGGGGAGAAATAAATACTGTTGTCGATGTTGTTATCCCTCAACCTCACCATATTCATAAAACTATACCTATTCCTTGGTATGACCTAGAGATCCAAAAATAATTTTTCAAAAATTTCGTTGAACTATTCAGAAAAATTCCCGACTCAATGACATCAAAAAGGGTGAATCCAGAATTTGGACTCCATCTGGGAGTTGTGGAAAACCCTGGATCTTCCATGGTTCTAGTAGACAGATCACATAATCTTGTTAATTTTTGGTGGAAAATTTTCTATGAAATTTTGGAGAATGAACAACTTATCTAGAAATTGTGAAAGACCATCGAAATCACTCTAAGAACCGGTGGAAACTCAATGGAGCACATTGTTTCTAACCTGCCAAAATGGAATAACAACTGAGTACAAATAAGGAAGAAGAGGTCTGGTAGGGAATTCGACTAAATGCTCATAAAAATAGTTACGAGATCAATGATGCTATGATGGACTTGGTTTCATATGTTAACATCCGACCCAAGAAAATGTGGGAGGCAATGGGAAAAACCATGTTGGATTATATGCCCATTCAGTTGCGCATAGCAAAAAACTATTTCATTTACCCTATGGGAAGGTTGGAGAACATCAAGGTGGACATTGTAGGGGTTAATACCATGGAATAATTTGAGGTCATTGAGATTATGGGGAAGAAGGACCTGTATCCTGCCTTTCTTGGAATTGACTGAGCCTACGAAAACTATGCTATTATTGACCTCGAGAAGGATCTCATGATATTTGAAGATGATGGAGTAAAAGTCATCCATCCCTTGGATCCGTATAAGGGGCCTAGGTGTATATAACCCTCTAATGATAACATGGAACCAAATGTCTTAGATCAATCGTATACTATTACTATAGGTAAATGGGAGGACTACATTAACCCCACTACAGAGGGATCTGTGAGTTGGCAAAGTATTCAATATGTGGGAGAGGAATCCGAGGAAGATTTTGAGAATTGGCAGCATGGACGGTATGAAAACTTCTCTAGATGATGCACAACCATTAGAGTGTCCAAATGGATTGGGATCAAATTCAGAGGGCACCCGTTGTATGATGGTGTCTTTGAGTTACACAAAGTTTTGGTTGAAATAGAGGAAATGGTTGGGATAGATCAGAGAGTATCAACCTTAGATGTATCCCTATGTGCAACCCCATCCAGGTGGTGGGTGACACATAACAAATATTTTCCTTCATGGAACTAGACCAAATTATCTATGGAGTATCATTTCATTCCTTCATCTCATGGCCATCTAGAGAGTTCAAAACAAAAGTTGCAACATCATGCACTACTGGCTAGACTGTATGAGGGGACAACCAATCCAAGAGAGCATGTTGCACAATGTATCAAAGTATGGACAATGGCACAACTATCTCTTTAATTTTGAGTGCACTAGTTTTTTCATTCACTAGGACATAATCCAAATGCCTGGTATGTGCATGAAGAGATCGGTCGTCCAACCGCTTGTTGGGAAGTACTCCAGAAATAATTTTTCCAGTATTTCTCATTTCAAGTAATTCTCCCAAAATCACTTTAGTATTGCATCATATTAAAAATTTGTTGTTTAATGAAGAATTCAAGGCTACCATTCTTCCCACAGTGTGTCCCACACATGAGAACTTCCTCTGGTCTAGCCATACTCTTTATACCCATCTACCTGGGCATTGTAGTAAAATTTATACATACCCTAACAACCCATAATACCTAGAAGACCTTAGGCATTTGACATTTAAGGACTCTTAAGGAAGTACAACTGTCAAAAAAACTTTCCTAGCTTAAGCTAGTATCCCTTACATTGAACCCTTGAAGTTTCGCAAGGTAAACATAGGTAGTGAAGAGCATCCCAAGATAACTCCAGTAGTTGACTACTGGGATGAGTAGACCATGACTAAAATATACTCCTTATTGTGAGAGTACAAGGACCTGTTTCAGAAAAATTTCTTTGAGATCAAAGGAATTAAGGGAAACCTAGGAGAGATGAAGATAGAGATAAAACCTGTGAAACACAAACCATATCAGTTGAATCCTTGAGTTAAGGAGAAAATGAAAAATGATATTGATCGCATGCACACAACAGGGTTAATCTTCCCTTTGATGAGGAAGAATAGATCAGTCCCATCATAATTTAGAGTAAGAAGGGCATAGAGGATATCCACATTTGTGTCCATTACATGAGCCTAAATTCTCCCTGCGTCCATGATTCGTTCCCAAATCCCTTCAGTGATGAATTTTTAGACCAAGTGGTGGGTAAATAAGTCTACTCCTTTATAAATGGATTTTCCAGATATCATCATGTTTGAATTGTAGAGGAAGACAAGAGAAATACCACCTTGACTATTGAGTGGGGGTCATTTGCTTACAATGTCATGCCTTTTGGGCTAAAGAACACCTGAGCGGTATTTTCCTAGATAGTCATTGCAACATTCTGCGACTTCATCCATAAGTTTTTGGAAGTCTACCTGGACGACTGGACAATTTATATCCTATTGAAATAACATATTTCTATGATCTTATTGATGTTTGAGCATTGTAGGCAGTTGTATATTTCTCTGAACTTGAAAAAGTGTATATTTTGTGTACCCTTTAGGAATCTGCTTAGACACATCATGTGTAGAGAAGGGGTACTTGTCGATCCCACAAAAGTTGTGGTCATCCTTAATATCCCACCCCCCATATATGTAAAGCAACTATGATCTACACTGGGTCACACAGGATATTACTGCAGGTTCATTCACATTTATGCAACTATTACAACACCTTTGGAATGAATGTTAAAAAGATACAAAGGATTCGATTGGACTCCATATTGCGTCAAATCATTTGATGTGTTAAAAGAAAAGATGAGTTATGTGCCCATCTTGACTTACCCAAATTGGCATAAGGAGTTTCATGTCCATATTGATGCCTCTGGAGTTGCGCTAGGTGTTATCCTTACGCAACCAAGAGAAAGGAATATCAACCATCCTATCTATATTTCTAGTCAAAAACTATCTCAGGGAAAACACAACTACACCACAATAGAAAGGGAAGGTTTGGCCATGGTCTATGCTTTACAAAAGTTTAGACACTATATATTAGGGGGTCATTTTAAGTTTTTCATTGATCATTATGCTTTAAAATATCTTGTTAACAAACCCGTATTAGAAGGCAGAATCTGTAGATGTTTGTTTCTTTTTCAGGAGTTTTCCTTTGAATTTATTGTCAAACCTGGAAAGTTAAATGTGGGACCCGATCACCTATCAAGGCTAGAAACTAGAAAAAGTGGTGGACCTGTTGATGACCAGCTACTACATGCATATTGTTTTTGCACAGAAGCTATCCCAGACTACGTATCAGACATTTCACTATTCCTCACAACTGGAAAATCCCCAGAGGACTATTCCACAACTTAGAAGAACCATCTTGTTGTTCGGGAAATGTATTATCAGCTTATCACAGGACAACTATACAAGCTAGGTTTGGACAATATCCTGAGAAGATGCGTCTTGGACCATGAGAGATATGATATTCTTTAGGAATGTCACATCGAATTTGTAGAATGACATGTTGGAGGTAAGGCTACAACTTTAAAGATATTACAGGTTGGGTTATGGTGGCCTACAATGTTTAAGGACATCAAATCATATGCCAGAGCATGTGATGTTTTTCAAAGGGTAGGTGTTATCGGACTAATCGCTAGGTGTGGACACTAACAGATCTCCCTAGATCCACCCAGATCTAGAACAAAAAAGGACAAGACATGACTCTTCTCCTAAGTTGTAATCATTGAATCTACCAATAGGAAGGAATAAGTGACATACCTTTATATCGCTTCCTTAGGTCTCTGTTGTTCCCACTTCGCTCTGGTGCTCTCGTGAATTCAATTCCAAGATGACACAAACCAACCAAAGTGACGATAGTAAAGTATATCTTCAATGTCAACTTATGCATATGATCAAGGAATTACACAATAATGTAAGAGTGACTTTATGGGAAAGGGACATGCCTCTATATCATATTAATTGAAACTAGAAGATACAACCTGGTCGCCTTGATGTCGCAATCTTCCTTTCAGTGACCCTTGGTTCCAACACACAAACTTGCTTTGTACTTGCATGAAGAAGATCCAATTCCTCTTGATAGACCAACTAGAGTCTTCAAGCTTCTATCCAAGCAGGGTTCTTCACATAATTCTTTCACCAATTCTTCATTCAATCTTGCTTAACCTTTTCCATGAGAAACCTTTCAATATATAGGAGAAGGAGAGATGGTTACATGGATGAGGATGATCCCATCAAATCTTAGAAGTCAGTGAAATGACAACCATACGAATTCCAACTCATTTTCTAGAAGATTCCCTTCTAGAACCCTCGAGATCTCTTCTCTTTTCCAAGCTTAAAAACAGGTTCGCACCCTGTGTATGGAGAAAACTATGAGAAGTTCTCACCCTAAGTGTAGGTGGCCTGCTAGAATGAGGGATTCTCGCACCCTAGGCCATAGGCAACCTACGAACTCACTTTAAAAATATATTTCTGGAAGGAGACAAGATCCACTTTTCTCAGGAAAAAAGTCCTTGTTGGGAGCCTGAATACACCATTGTTAATACATCACCAGAGTGACCAAAATCATGTGTAACAGTAGGTAATCCCTATCAGAGGGATGAGCTACCCTTACACCCTATTCAATATCTATAGACATTCGAAAAATGGGTTGTCAATTTTATTGGTCCTATCAGCCCACCGATGTGACATTCCAAGTCAAGGTACATCATTACCACAACAGATTATCTTACATGATGCATTGAAGCTGCACCAATGTCGGAATGTTCTACCGATACCGCAACCATATTTATTTTTCAAAATATCATTACTCGATTTGGTTTCCCTTGGAGTATAACCAATGATCAACGTGCACATTTCATAAACATAAATATAGCTACCCTTACCCATGAATTTCTGATTCAACACAATAAGAGAAGCCCTTACCATCCACAAGCTAACATGATAGTGGAAGCGTTCAAAAAAATTTTGGAAAAAGGATTGATCAAGGTGTGTTGCAAAAACCGTGAAGAATGGGATGAAAGAGTTCGAGCGATACTTTGGGCTTATCAGATCACCATAAAGAAATTACACAAGTATAGCCCTTTCTAGCTTGTTTATGGACGAGAAGTCATGGTACCCACTGAATTTATATCATCAAGTCTATTCATTACACAAACTACCAAGATGACTAGTGATGAATCCATCGCAATGAGAGTTACATAACTGATGCAATTGGATGAAGTTGTATTTTTAGCAGACTTTCATCAGATAGTGGAAAAGGCTCCCCAAAAGGCTTGGCATGATCGACATATCAAAATAAAATCCTTTGCGCAAGGAGATAAGGTTCTACTATATGTTAGTATATACCAAAAGCATCCTGGTAAATTACAAATGCATTGACTTGGGCCATTTATTACTGTGAAGGTACGTGAATCTGGAGCAGTCATACTTGAGCAGCTAAATGGTATCCTTTATCTCGGTTGAGTGAATGACGCATGCTTGAAACCCTACATCTGCTCACAATAAGAATTGTTCTGCAACCCTCCTATGTCGAGAGTGGCAATAGTAAGTAAGATTTTCAATTAACTTGTTGTTTTCCCATGTTGTTGGTCATGCATTGAAATGTCCAGTTATTATTCATTTTGAGAGTCTATGGGTTATTTTCAAATTATCCCTCCTAGATAACACCTTCGTGGTCAGGGAGGTCTCACTCATGTCTACTAGTCATTTCCATTGCTCGAAGCTCAAATTCCATGCCTACGCTCTATCACATGGTTCGTTAAAAGTCCTTAGTATTATTCTTGACTTATTCATTGCTATCGGTCGTAGTTGAGTTTAATGTTACCAATTGTCCGCCCTTTTTCAGTTCATTGCTGGAGAAGTCATTACTTTCCTAGCTTTTCCTAACGTCCCATCATCCACTTTCTGTCGATGCATTTAATTGCACAAACCCTGTCAAATATTTCATTTTGGTAATGGATCTTACTGAAGTTAATGTTATTTCTTGTCAACCTGTGAAATTCAATGCATGTTATCACATCATCTTTAACTTAAAATCTATAAAAATCCTATTTTGCAAAAAAGTAAAGTTATTATATTTTCTTTGTGCAAAGTTCATACTCAGTCATGGAGCCCCTTGTGCAACTTGTGAACTTGTACCCATGACCCCATCCCCCTATCCATTTCATTTATTTCTGAGGCCATGCCAGGATGGTTCTCACTACAAGTAAGGGGTTGGTCCCCAAAGATGCTACCTAGGACACTGCACCAGTTAGAGCCATTGTCCCTGAGGAATTTATTGACCCTCATGTCCAAATCATCGATGATATCCATGGGAAGGTGGAGCACACTTGTTTAATGGATGTAAACTTCACGGATCCCATCCAATCCCTATTAATTGCCATCCATGCCTTTATGGATTGCATCATTTTCCAAGATGGCACTACAAGTTGGTAGTGGAATATGGACTTCCTACCTCTACGAGAAAGTACCCTAATGAGTTTGAGTGACCTACTAGTGTTCGACACCATTGGAGAGATTTCCAAGTGCACTAAATTTTTGATCATCTGAGTGCACAATAGCATGTTGTGGCTCGAAAAGGGATATCCTATCCATGTCATGGACATACATCAGTTGAAAAGGTTATCCATGGATGACCAAGATGTCATGTAGGGGTTCCAAGGGTTAGGAAATTATGGCCAAAAGAAAGGTACTTTAAGCCTATATAAAAAATTCAACACTCAGCGGGGAGGTCGAGGTGCTCTCATTAATCTCATCAATAATGAGAAGATCTGGTGTTCCTGCTACATTATCACAGGAAAAGTGATGAAGAATTACACAAAGGGGGAATGCACATTGGATGCCATAGTAGTAACATAATTCCTTAAGAATTGCGCCAACTTGAATTGGTGCCAGTGTTTGTTGATAGAGATGTTCCAGGATTGTGCAAATGTTCATGAAAACATGACATATTTTATCTATGGCTACCTACTCGTTGCATTCAAAATGTGGAAATGGAAGCCAACACAAGGGAGGGATCTTTCTCACACGGTTGATACCCGAATTTCCAAGTTGTTTGTTCCTTGGAATGCCAAGTCACTTCTTGCCAATATTGATGCACACAATGTCTCTTTTGTGTAATGGCATGAAGACATGGTTAATGCTACCCAATGGTTGAGGATTCTGCAATCGATCCTCAATAACCACACGCACCACATTTGGTTCGGGATGGGTTGGGACCATACTTTCATCTTCACATTGGGAGAAGATCCTACACTATTCCACATGACTCCTCTTCCTTTCTACCTGGATGATGCCATGTTCAATCAGGAATTCAAGCTTTGGGTAGGGTTCATAAGGGAAGATATTTTGAAAGGGATCAAATACATTGTTTCATCGGTTGCATTCCAAGCCTCTCCTGCATAGACATCAACTATTGCTGGCAGTTCAGGAAAAAGGGACAAAACCCTGCCCAACTCAGATGAGGAGGGTGAGGAGGTTGATGAAGAAAAATTACTGCATCGACCACTACCAATCCCATTTTCAACAATTTTGGATGATGCAAAAATATCTTGTAAGCAGTTATGGGAAGTACTTTCCTCTTATTTTCCTTTAAATAAACTGAGAACAAGTTCTCCTACGAAACCAACAGGTGAACCAATTATTACTAAGGCTATCTCTCTGTCTTCACTACCATCCATGTCTCATTCAATTACACCACCATCGATATTCACTACCCCAAATTGGGTTCGCACCAAGAACCCTTCAGTATCATCAACTATCTCTATGCCTCGTATCATCCATATTATAGATGACCCACCCGAGCTGGTCCAATATACTACCGTTGATGAGGAATTCCTTGGTCATAAAAATGGCGGAACCATTCCTAACTACACCTCAAATCCTCCATCCCCATCCCACACACAAGAAATTACTCTTGAGCATGTTGATCCTTTTAGTATGCGCTCTAGTGTTACCACTGGTCCGCTCATAATTGATGTACCCCAAGTCCCACAAGCCCCAGGTTCTCTGGACAAAGGCCCAAATACTGTATCCAGTCCTCAACCAGCTGCAGATCCAAAAATGCAAGTCCAGATGGATGTGAAAACCTTCACTGACCCACTCAATTGAAAAGAAGACACCCATTCTGAAAAGAGCATGATTTTCCTAAAGGAACAAGTCGCTCCAATTTTGAAAAACCCACAACAATGTCTTTCTCTACTAGATATTTTTCTAGAGAAACAAGGGGTTGTATGATCCAAGTGGATATTGGTGGCCACCCACCTATTCCAACTGGATCCTTTGATCCATTTTTGTTCAACACGTTCTTCTACACTTATTTGTGATTGTGGGTTCTACACTTTTGGGGTTTTCTGAATCCCCACACATCCTCCAGGTGGATACTAGTGGCCTCTCGCCTAATCCAACTGGATTATTTTGTATGTTTTCATGTCAGCACATCTTATTGTACTTCCAGGGTCATTTTAGGGCCCTAAACATTGTTTTTTTGGATCACCATAGTCAAACTATAGATAGAGTCAGAGTTTGATGGCAGAATGTGCATTTCTCTCAAAGACCTTTCCAATGGGCTATCACGTGCTTAAAACAGAGGTCGTATGAAAAAGTTACAACCCTGGGAAGTTGAGGTACCAACTTACACCAACTTACCCATAGCGGCCCACATGACTTTTGGAGTTTCACCTTCTAGGGTTAGGTTTTTGGATGTCTAGGGTTTTGGAATTCATGAGTAATATCAAAAAGGCCTCTATATCCTCATTGTAATCGATTCTTCTCAACAGATGTGCATAACAGCCACATCTCTTCTCAGAGATAGCTACAACCATTCAAAAAAGTGTTTTTAGTTCTGTAGTTTTACAGTTTCATCCTATTTCATTATTCAATAGAAGATATTGTTCCCTGGATATCTATGTTATTATTCATATCTCTATGTTTATTGTATTCAGCCTATTAATCAGTTCGTTCAGCTCCTAAATTTGGATCAATGGTATCAGAGCAGTTTGCTCTTCATTTATTTTTCTTTGTGCATGTCCTTGACAAGATCTGGGTACAACAATTTGGGACTCGAACCAATCGATACATTGCAATATCAGTCGTGCCAAGCCTGACAACAACCCATGGGGGAAGAAAAGAAAGATGATGGATAAGGAGATCCTATTAAAATGTTGCTCGAGGAAACCCTCATGTGAAAAAGGAACAAAACGATGGAAAAATTTGTGCAGATCCTTCGACGACTTCCCACATGAGACGCATCTTCATCAAGCGGCCATGCAACCTCCTTAAAGGTACAGGTAAATTTTGATATTCCATTATTTGAAGGACCGAGAGATGTGGATGTTGTAGATAAATGGTTGAATATGCTCGAAGGGTATTTTTTGATCCACAATTTCTTCGATAGGGAAAATATCACTTTTTCACTCCTCAAGGTCATTCCCCATGTTAAATACTACTGGGATACTTACTCTGAGAAAAGGGAAGTAGAGGATACTTACCCTGATGGAAGCTACGAGGACCAATACAATAGATGGACCACCCTACGTCAAGAAAGGGACAAGACAATACTAGATTTCACCAATACTTTCCATACCTTGTGCACCAAATTGGGCATCAAAGACTCTGAGTGTCATCTGGTGCTCAAATACCTAGTTTTTTGCATAGATACATTCAAACATAAATGGATTTTCTAGACATCACCTCATTGGGCACGAATTATAGATACGCGGTCAATATCGAGCATAAATTTAAGTAGAAAAGGTAAGAGTTTGGATCTACAAACCCCTCACAATTGAAGCAGGGAAAAGGCATCCCCAACCCACACATCAAGGGACCAATTTGATATGGCCTCCCTCAGGAAAACCAGTCCAAGCCACAACACAAGAAGGGCAATGAGAAGACGAAGAAGGACATGAGAAAATGGTGTGAGTACCATAAAATCCCTTGGCACAACACCAAATAATGTCGCTCCAATAATTCACTCATGGATGAAGTGAAGGCTTCCAAGTCAGAGGCCGATTCTAATTCTGAATCAAATCCTAAAGGATGGAAGCAGATTATCAATGGTGAACCCAGTGCCACTGTCACTACCACCAAAGTCTGACTAAGTGAACCAGAAGAACCAGAGGAAGGAGAGATTATTGAAGTAAAGGATCTCCGCTTCATTTCATTGTCGATAACGGGAGTCAGAAGAACCTGATTTCAGCAAAGATCGTCAAGTGGCTAGACCTACCAATGACACTACACCCGTAGCCCTACACCATTGGCTAGATTCACCAAGGAAGAGATCTTTGTGTCAACCAACAATGTCTTCTTCCCTATGGCATCAAGCATTTTAAAGATGAGGTATTGGGTGATATTTCTCCCCTTGAATTTTGTGATGTTATTTTAGGAAATCCCTTGAATTTCGTGTTGTTCTTTTAGGAAAACCATATTTGTAATTGTGGAAGCGTCATGTTGTGTATGATTCTAGACCCTGTAGTGTTATTATTACTTTGGGTAGATAATTGTATAGGATACCATAGGTAATGAAACCTATTGTTATTTCTTTAATATATGCTAAGAAAATAAGTAAGGTCATCTCATAGACTGGGAAGTGCGTCTTCTTTGTGATTCATGCTCACAGTAAGCAAAAGGTCGCCACCACATCCTTGGCCTTTCCACAATGCCTCTCTTTGTAGCAGAAGCAAGTGGAAGGGATAATAAAAGAATACAAAGACATATTCTCCTCACCTACAGGGGTACCGACACACTGCCAAGTCAAGAATCCAATTGATATGACCCCTGGAACACCTCTAACTAATGGACCAGTCTATCATCACTTGTTGATGGAAAATGACTAAATCAAGCAACAAATCCAAGAGATGCTTAAAAAGGGGCACATTAGACCGAACTCCTCCCCTTGTAGAACCCTGATTGTACTGGTGCAGAAGAAGGACTAGACGTGGCGAATCTGAATTGATTAAAGATCCTTAAACAAAATCATAGTAAGGAATCGGTACCTGATTCCTCGGATTGATGACCTTCTTGACCAACTCAAGGGGGGAAAGTTCAAAAATATTGACCTAAAGTCTGCCTATCACTAGGTTCCCATCAAACCAACTGATGTTTGGAAGACAACCTTCAAATCTAAAGAAGGTCTCTTTGAATGGCTAGTCATGCCCTTTGGCTTAACAAATGCACCAACCACTTTCATGAGGTTGATGAATGATGTATTGAGAACCTTCACTAATTCCTTTGTGGTGGTATATTTGGATGAAATTGTCATCTTCAATAGAACATGGGAAGAACACATGCGGCATATTCAGCAGGTTTTGGGCACTTTGTGGCAACAGAAGCTATATGCCAACTTGGAAAAATGATCTTTTGGCATGAACAGGGTTCGATACTTGGGCTACATTGTTAATGAGCATGGGGTACATGTTGATCCAACTAAGATCCAAGTCATCTGTGTCTGGCCAGCACCGACCACACTGACTGAGCTTCAGAGCTTCTTGGGACTAGCTAACTTATACCGATGGTTTGTGTAGGGATTCTCCCATATTGCATAGGCCCTCAACCAAGTGACCAAGGGAGGTGGTAGGTCCATGTTAGTGTGCGGAAAGGAGTAGAAATGATCATTCGATGATATAAAACATCTATTGTGATCAGATCCAGTACTCTCCTTTCTTTATTTGCAACAATCATTCGAGATTGAGACTGATGCATCTGACTATGTTGTGGGCGTTGTTCTCACTCAGCATGAGCATCTGGTGGCATACCATAGTGAGACACTCTCTGATACTATCTGGAAATACCCCAGCTATGAAAAGGAAATGTATTCCATTGTACAAGCTTGTCTTCAATGGAAACATTACATTCTGAGAAAAGAGACGATCATACACATTGATCATAAGCCTCTGTAGTTCATATAAACACAGGGGAAATTACAGAATGATTCCCATCAAAAGTGGTCCACCTACATGCAACAATTGCATCTCAACATAAATTATAAGACATGTACCTCCAACCATTTTGTTGATTGCCTTAATCGGCCTCCTATGGCTACACTCACCACTATGATCCATTTTTGTCGACATGAATCATATGAGTTGCCCCAACTTTATCAGCAAGATCTGAACTTTGCCACCACCTATCAACTCTTGGGTACATACACAACTTTCATTGATTTTCACATTCAGGACAAACTCTTATGCCACCTGGGCCATCTTTGTGTTCCTACAAGCGAGCATGCAAAGTTGATTTGGGAAGCCCACTACAGTTGGGTGGTAGGACATTTTGGCATGGATAAAATTGTGGTCATTCTTCAGAAACATTTTTATTGGCCAAAATTTCGACAGGCTTTCAGCAAGTATATCGGATATTGCACTGCATGTTCCATTTCCAAGCCATCCTTCAAGAAGCAAGGCTTATACACACCTATTCTATTCCCGAGAAGCCTTGGGAATCCATTTCAATGATTACATGTCTGGCTTGTCGTCCACCAAGAAAGGAAATGACTGTGTATTTGTAGACGTTGATCAGTTTTTGAAGATGGCCATTCTCACAGCCTACAAGAAGAATATCACAAAGACAGTATTGCTAAGCTCTTCTTTGAATGAGTGTCAGTCCACTTTGGGATTCCACAGATCATCATCTCCGACTAGGACATTAGTTTCCTCAACAAATTTTAGTCGAGTCTCTGGTCTCTGTTCGACACCAAGCTCACAAAATCCATTTCTTTCCACCCCCAAACCGACGACCAAACAGAGGTCAACAATCGGATGATTCTGCACATCCTGTTCTTATGTACAATTCTAAGAATCCACGTACATGGGACAAGAGTCTCCCCTATGTTCAACACAACTACAACAATGCTCTCCATAGCTCCACCGGACATAGTCCATTTCAGGTGGGTTTGGGATTCCAACACTTGGGACCCATTGATGTTTCACTTCCTCTTTCCACTGCATAGATAGAATCTTCCCATGGTCAGTCTGTGATCGACAAAGCCACCATATTTTGTAGAAATATAATGCTAAGTACAAGCAATGACATGATCAACACAGGGTACCACACTAGTTTTAGTGTGGCGACAAAGTCTGGTTACATTTGCAGAAGGAGAATCTCATGAGGCCCCATCGAAATCTTCGACCACTTCTCTATGGGCCTTACACTATCAACAAGGCTATGGGTGGAAATGCTTTTGATCTTAACACTCCACCCTTCCTTGGTTTGCATCTAGTGTTCAATGTGGACCTCCTTCGACCATATTTTCCACCATTATTGGACACCTCAAAGATCACAGAACAACTGACACCAACAAAGCTCAACCCTGACAGCATGGAACAAGTATCAATTGATCATATAGTGGACACATAGGTCAAGGGCACTCGCCAGTAGAGGATCCAGATTTATCGGGTTGTTAAGGAAGGGAAACTCCTACACCAAGGAAAGTGGCTCACTCGGGGCCAAATCCAGCATAATTTTCCTCATGTGATGGGGGAACTCAACACAATGGAAGCCATTGTTTCCTAATGGGGAAATATTGATCCAGGTGGATATTGGTGGCCACCCACCTATTCCAACTGGCTCCTCTTGTCTATTTTTGTTCAACACATTCTTATGTACTTCTTTGTAATTGTGGGTTCTACACTTTTGGGGTTGTCTGAAGCCCCACACATCCTCCAGGTGGATACTAGTGGTCTCTCGCCTAATCCAACTATCTTATTTTGTATCTTGTCATGTCAGCACATCTTTTTGTACTTCCAAGGCCATTTTGGGGCCCTAAATGTTGTTTTTTTGGCTCGCCACAGTCAAACTGTAAACGGGGTCAGATTTTGAAGGCGGAATGTGTAGCTCTCTGAAATACCTTTCCAACGGGCTATCACCCGCCTAAAACAAAGGTTGTATGCAAACGTTATGACCTTGGGAAGTTGAGGTGCCAACTTACACCAACTTACCCATAGGGGCCCACATGACTTTTGGAATTTCACCTTCTAGGGTTAGTTTTTTGGATGTCTAGGGTTTTGGCATTCATGAGTAATATAAAAAAGGCCTCTAGAGCCTCATTGTAATCTATTATTCTCAACGGATGCACGTAGTAACCACATCTCTTCTCAGAGATAACTACCACCATTCGAGCAAGTGTTTTCAGTTATGCAGTTTTACAGTTTCAGCCTATTTCATTATTCAATAGAAGATATTGTTCCCTGGATATCTATGTTATTCTTCATATCTTTATGTTTATTTTATTCAATCTGTTAATCATCTTGTTATGTTCCTAAATCCAAATCATTGTCACCACACTACCACTAAAAGTACAATATGGGCTTGTGAGAATCCTTAAAGCTCAGTCTCTTGCCACGAAAGATGCAGGTACTCCCATTTTTTCTGAACAATCCATTGCAAGTGGCCAACCACTTGCAACATGAATCCCATTGGATCCATCTAATATGAGTAGTGATCTGTCTTCTTGGGATACACATCAACTTTTGCAGCTTGTGAGGACTTCTGCAAATCAGCTAGAACAAAGAATTGTTGTTGTAACATAGGCAAATGAAGACTTAGTACAACATGATGACCAATTGAAAGAGATAATTACTTCAGTGAACAAAACAACAACTTATTAATGAGGAATGCAGGAAACCACTGAGTCCATCGTTGAAGCAATTTCTAGCAGGCTTAGTGACACTTGGCTTACCTTTCACAAGTTGGCACCCGAAATCCTAGAAGAACTCGACTAGGTTGCACTAGTATCCATAGTTGATATTGTCACTGAGGAATGGAACCATATAGAATATAGAACTCAGGGCCTCCAACAACAACTAGAGGCTATTTTACTAAAGGAACGAGAGAAACAAAAGGAGATATTGGAGGAAAACTCCAAGTTAGTTGCAGAGGGCAATGCTATGCATGGTTCTTTACATCAGCAGGATACAGAGTGCATTCATTTCTTTGAGATAGTAAATGACTGGTTTGGTATGTTGTTGGTGAATTTGATCACCGATCCCATTGATCAGAGTGCTAAATTTGTTGAAATCCAACAACTTAATGAATTCTTAGATGCTTTGTATGACACCAATCAAGCTGCCAAGAAGGAACTCTGGGAGTTCAATTCAGTAGTCAAGGACACCTACGTCAAGATCCAACAAATTTATGTAGTGGAAGAATTTGAATGGAAAACATTGATGGAAAAAAATCCCTCAGTCCCATATGTAAACACAACATAATAATTCATTTTTGGAGCTTCAATCTTGTTGTGAAAGTGGAAATATCACGTCAATTGGTATGACATTTTTAGGCAGAAGGTGGTTCAAATCATCCCTGAGTTGCACCCTCAAGTTGAGGGGGAGAAAAATAAGGAAGCAAAGACTTGACTCGGGGTGAGTCAAGGGTTGTGGTTGGGGCCCTGTTGGACCCTCGGGTTTGAAAAATTCCAGTTTTGTGGAAGTTAGAGTGTGTTGCGGAACAACACAACCCACCAATAGAGTATCCGAGCAATGGAAAGTGATATATAAGAGTTCCAACGAGGAATGAAGTTGTCAACTAGCTAGAAGGAGCAAAATAAATCACCAGAATCTTCTATCGGAAACCAATAAGTTGCAGAATCAAGAAGCTATAATAGATGAATCAAGAAGTCCCACGAAAATCTATAAGACAAGAACTTATGAAATGGGACAAGTTTGTTGTGAATGTTGATGTTGATAGTATTGTTGATGCTATGATTATTGATATTGATGCGGAAGTTGTTGTTTCTCATATAGTTATTGTTGTTATTTATGTGGTTGATGTTCAATTGTAGAACCTTGAGCTATCTCGACCTTGGTTTTATGTACTAAGTTTTGTATCTATAGTGTATCTAGTCTTAGAAATGTTTCCAAGGTTGAGATCAAACATGTCGCAAAATGTAATTACATAGCTTCCACTCATCTGAGATTCGAATGTTGTATACTCACATTTGATATCTAGGTAATGAAAAGATGAGAAATGTTATTTGGGGCCTAAAAATTTGTTTTATTTTGTGTGAATTCTAAGATCTTAATATTCACAAGTGTTATCTCTATTTATTTTGCTTGTTCAATTAATGCTTGGGAATACTCTCACTAGAGGAAGCTTTCCATGAGTTATGCATTTGAATCTTTCATTCCAGTTATGTTGTATGTGTATAATATGCTATACTCTTTTGATTATATATTTTTGGGTTGAAATACTCCCACCTATGTTTTCTATTTGACTCCCTTCACTCTCACACCAGTCTCGACTGCACTTTGGATGAGACCTCCTTCCCTTGTGGAAGGTTGAAATTCATGTCAGTGTTGCTAGACTAAAATGGTACCTTTGTTGGTAAATTTAGAGAACCCTGGTCTCCAATCTCGCGCTAACAACCATTGTATTTCCATATTCTTGGCCTTTTTCATGTTTTTGTGGAATTGGATAGGTATTGATTCATTGAGAGTGGCATCATATGGTGTCCAAGGATCCGTGATATTTTGGATGAATTCATCTTCCTTTGGCCACTTGTTTTTCAATTTGAAAGGGCCTGGTGGCTTCCCTTGAGAAGGGGCTACCTCCAATAAAACTAGATAATGATAATAGTTTCCTCCTATGTAGACCCATTGACGGATTATGGGAGCCTCTTCAAGGAAATCCTCTTAAAATAGGGAATGATCTAGTCATTTTTCTATTCTTGCTACACCATTCGTCTTGTTGGTCTAGGTTGGGGTGAGTTTGGAATGTTCTGTTTCCAAGATCCCTACCCTTTCCAAATTTCCAATAAAGTGATTATATATATTGTCCACTTGGACTACAAGCCCCCATATCTTATATGCACCAAAGGATTAGTTCAAGTCTCCTCCAATCACCACTAGCCCTTTATGTATCTAGGGAGTATGGAAAAGATGTTCCCAATATTCCAATCTTTCAGAGTAAGGGTTGTAGAGATTCAAACAAGTGAATTCTTTGTCTAATTCCAAATATAGGAGAGAGGTCCTTAACCTTGATGCAAAATCCCAAGAGTTGAAAATAGTGAAAATGCATGTCCTCCACCCTATGACTAGCCCCTCAGACCATCCTATAGAATCAATAAAGTTGCAGTCCCAACCCTATACATATTGCATAGATATTGAACCAGACTATCCTCGTTCATCATTAATTCTTGTAGAAAAATGACAAAAGGGTTATGAGTTTCTATTAACCTTTTTAAGAATAATTTCTTGGAGGAATTGGCTAGTCCTTTGTAATTCAAGCTTAAGAAGATCATTTGGAACCATCCTTAGGGGAAATTGCTCTAAGGGCCCCAATCAAGGATTGTTGTCTCCCACTTTTGACTTTCGAATTGGCTTGTTTTTGAGCTATGGAGAAAAAATATTTCCTAACTCTTTGTCTAGCTTTGGTGCTTTTTTCTTCTAGATTTCTCGAAGCTCCCCTGATTCCTCCTTTTAATAATCCATGTCCCTTATTTCTATGTCTGAGATTATATTTTGTAGTCTTATAAGATTAGGAATCACCTAGGTTTTCGTCTCTATGTTCTTTTTAGGGGAATGAAATGGGAGATCGCAATTCTTTGTTTTAGAAGGGGGGGGCTCTCCTAAATCATTCAAAGGTATAAGAGGAAAGGAATGGGGGATTTTGATACTAGAAAGTTTGGATAAGAAACCCCCATGTCGATCTATCAAAGAGTACTCTAGTCCCACCTTGCAGGTTTTGGAAAGGAATTGGCTAAAGGAATTTTTGAAATGAGGTGTCAGAGATGAAAATTGCTTACCCATAGTTGTCACAAGATCTCACTGTTGAAGGTGTCTCGAGAGGGGCTCATGTTTCAATGCTTTGATCTCTTTTATAGAAGTATCAAATGTTGAGTTCACTTCCGGTGAAGTCTTTTGAATGTTTTTTATAACTTGTATATCAAGGTTGTCTTAATTACATTTTCATATTTTAAAATTTTAATGATTTTTTCTCATTCTTATCTTTACAAAGATATACAAAATTAATAAAATAAAGTAAAATATATTTTATGAAAATGTTCATACATTTTTATATATTAAACTCTTGTTTTTTTTAAGTATATTTTTTTAAACAATATTTAAAAACCCATATAAATATAAAGTACAATATAATTAGGATCATTTATTTTTAACATCTAGAAATGTAAAAAGTTATTATTTTGAAGTGTAATTATGAAAAGGATAATTTAAAAAGACCATTCACAAGAAAACATATAAAATGGATAAATCTGTAAAAAAAAAAAAAAATTTAATTTATGTTAAGTCCTAGACAAAGCCCCATGTTAAGCATAAAACCCCTTATTAATCCCTAGATATTGAATTATTACATATCTATTGTCATATTGGTAGGTCAACTAGAACCTTTCATTGTACCCTTTCATTATAATTGTACCCTTTGTTTCCTATATATATACCAAGAAGACCTAGTCTTAGGATCATCTTATCTTGTCTTTTGAATTGAATGTATTGTAAAAGAAGGTTTCCCCCTCAAAGTGGACTATTATTCATTGATTTTTATTATTGTTATCAAGGTTTCCCCCTTAAAGTGATCTTAGGATCTCTCTATGGGCACTTTAAAGGAGAACATTCAACATGAGGTGCATCTCTTCTGATCTAGATTATTTTGAGAATGAAATGAAGACAAAGATATAAGAATTAAATACAAAGATATATTTCAATAAACACAGAAATACAATAATGCACAATTTTTATTAAAGAGAGAATGTACAGAAACTGTAAAATTACAGAGTGAATGACTCGCTAGAATAGTGGCATCTTATCTCTAAGAAGAGATGTGATGGCTACGCTCATTCACAAGAAGATGATGATGTTTTCAATGAGGCTCTGGAGGCCTATTTAACATAAAGAGAATCCAAAACCTTAACCCTAGAAGATGAAATGCAAAAAGGTTTGCGGGCCCTGATGAGGGTAGTTGGTATGTCAACTTCCCAAGGGCGTAAATTTTTCATTAGATCTTCGTTTGGGGTGAACGATAGATCATTTGAAAGGTCTATCCAAGGACTAGACATTGATTTTGTCACACTTTGGATAAATCCTATAGTGTGACTGTGGCAGGCCCAAAAAATGTTTTTTAGGGCCTCAAAACGACCCCGAAAGTTTAGGACCCGAAAAGCTGTACAAAAAATGCCAAGGTGAAAAATCATGTTTTGAGCTAGTGGAATAGGTGGGTGGTCACTGATTTACACCTAGATCAATCCTCTCCCCTTAGGAAGAAATGGTATCCATTGCGTGAAGTCCCCAAGGAATCTTTTGTTGGATCTGAACCTTGGTGAGTTGCTTTCCTTGTGGAAGAAGTTGTCCTACTTAGTTTGTTGAAGGTTGTTATGAACTTGTTGTTGGAGGGGTTGGATATGTTTAACCAATATGGTTGCATGATATTCTTGAGTGTGGGAGGACTCCGTCGGTGAATATGCAACATGAATAACATGAAGGGATTTATCATAACTTGGTTTGACTAGGTGTTGGCAGCCATTTTGCATTTTTATCCTATCCTTATAAGCTGCCTACACAAGTGTTTTGGAACCCTTGATTCTCATCGCAATCGTTTGAATAAAGCAACACTGTTATCTTACGCATTTGCACACTTGCCTTTTGTTCTCATTTTCACGACTGCAAGCATGAAAACTTTGAGTTCGAAGTCATGTTGATGGCATAAAAATCGTCACTGGATTATTATGGTTACTCTTGTTTATGTGGTCAATTCATTTCCAATTCAATTATGGTCAAACAGTTGGCAAGACACCAAAACCTTTACTCATTTGGAATTTTTTTGTTGTTAATATGACTTCATTTTTATAAGATTGTGATGGTATTCTAATGATTACGATAGAGTCTTTGATTCAATGGTGGTTTGATGTTCTATTATTTTTTATCGAATTCAATGGTTTCATGAGAACGCATTAACATTATGATTAGACCTGTGTCGCAATGGTCTCATACAACGCATAAATTTTATGATCAAAGCTTTGGTGCTATATTCGAAATGTTATTTTGTTTTAAATTATACACATATTATTGCGGACCAATTGTTGGTTATGAACACTATGGTTTGCAAATAGTTATTGGGTATTTGGTCATAATCTTTTGGTTATCTATGTCATGGATTTTGATGAGTAGGTGATTACTCTGTTTGGTTGTGTTGTGAATGATTTGAATTACCATCGATTGTACATGACAACATGATAGTTTTGCATGGTTTCAACTTACTCTGTCAAACCCTCACACGAATAAGCATTTAATGTCTGCCTTGTATCTCGGGTTACCTCTGTTGGTTTTGGGGAAACCTGTGAGCATTTGGTCCTGCGTATACCCTGTCCAAACCCCTGTTTGTTTACCCTGCTCACTGTGTTCCCTCTCCTATGGCTCCTGTAGTGTAAATTGAACCCTGTAATTGCCTCTTAGAGACACGTTTTTACGTGAACGATTATGGGCAAACGGTGTTGACTCAGATCTAACCCTTGCAAACCCAGAACCAAAATTAGCCCCTTTACCTTCATTACAGGCGGTTTCATCGGAAATTATTTTTTTACAGAGTTATAGCTCTTGTTTTAGAGGTCAAATCTCAGATCTCCTCAATCGCTGAAGAGAACGTTTTGGTCTATGTGCATTTGTTGAAATGTTTATTACTTCTCCAGACTTGGGCCACAACACCTCTCTCACTCATCCAGCCATGTGTCTTTACCCCCTGTTGAACCCTTGATCAATTCAAAGGGTATTCAACCAGTCTGCCAACAAATTTTTACATCTACAGGACATGTGTTTTTTAAAAGAAAAAACGTGTAAGCAGCTACATCCATCATTCAATTTGATTTCACAATGGCTGGTATGATTTTGTTTAATTTTAGCATGATTCTTCCTTTCTTAAATAAGCATAAACAATTGTGTTTGCTCTGAATTGGTTTGATTTAGTCTGTTTTGATTGAATTGATTCACAAACGATTTGGTTTATTTTTGAATTAGAAAAAATGATTCTGTTATTTTGATTTCGTTTTGAATTATGTTTGCATTGAATCATGTACAAAATATTTGTTTGCTAAAATTGAATATAGTTCTGTTTTGATTGATTTAATACGATTTTCTTGTTCTTGAATTAGTATAAATGATTGAATTGGCTCTGAGTTAGTTTGATATAGTTTTGTTAGTTTTGAATTAGAGAATGATTCTATTAGTTTTGTTTTGATTCAACAATGATTTTGTTAAGTTCTAAATTGACATAAACGATTGTGTGTGTCAGATTAGTATCAAAGATTGTTTCGATAAATATAATATAATCTGTTGATTCAAAAACGTTTTTGTTGATTTTGAATTATCAAAACGACCCTGTCTGTTTTGAATTAGTAATAAAAGAATGGTAGCATACATTCCTGTTATCATTTGGTTAATTTAAAATGATTTTGTTTGTGAATATGACCAACTACAAAATCGTAAGATTCTGTTAGCTAGTCATACAAGTTGGATTTTTTGATGATTTTACAACTGAAAACTGTCTAAACTTGTTTATTCTTGTCTATCCACAGGTACCTACGAATTTCAATGAAAAATTGGACATGTGGCAGTTTAGAATATGCTTTTTGTGATATAGTTTTGTTTTAAGTTGTTAGTCATAGGCAAAAATAGAGACTTGGGAGATTGTTCCTAGATTTTTTGTAAACTGTTTTTGATAATTCCCACAGGGATGTTTTACCCTGTGGCCTTTATATACTCATTTATTTTTTGTAATGAACCCATCACGGTTGGGAGAACAAAGGCTATGGATTTATGATGATACAGGCTTGAATGGAAGTGGATCTTTTGTAACAGCTTTAGCTTTCAATTTATCATACTTTCGTTCAAGTTGTTGACTACTTTAGATATCAAGACTTGTTACAGGTTAATGCATTGTGATTTAAATTCTGTCCATATCTTATGTATCTCATTTTTAGTACAACAATTACTCTGTTTCAATTTAATGAGTAAAGGTTTATTTTCTTCATTAAGTGAACAGTTATGTACAAATCTTCGCACTAGGATTTATCTAAATGTGATGAACTGTAAATCATAAAATTGTTGTTGTTTTATGTCTTGTTTGTTTCGTCATTCGTATTCAAAGAGAGTTGTTGCTTCTTGCTTACGAGAAGCTTGTGGAATATCGAGTGCAGGTTTCCCCCATCGAACAACTAAATCGGATACTGTGCACGGGACAAATTTGAAAGCATTACTACAGGTTAGTCTGTTAGTGTTATTTAATTAGTTTAGTTAATATATAAATTTCTTGTAATCTGAACGCCTCTCACTGTTCATCTCTATAGTTCATATTTACAGTTAGGATTACTATTTTAATTG
>SNQJ01S0104783.1:58865-80671 GCA_010110895.2 Picea sitchensis
ATCCCAAGCTTGTTGAGTGGTCAGTAACCTTTTGGGGACCAAAAGGTCTTATTGTTGGGAGGTGTGATCCAAAATCGAATTCAGAAGCCTGACAGGGCTTGAAAAATGCTCAAAAATGAAAGTGATCGGAATACGACGAAACCAACACCATTGCATCTGTCTCGTCTTCCTGATTCTGGTGGTATATTTACTTTGTCAAACGGAGTCTGTATGGATAAGATATCCCATTATGTCCGCCAAGCCAAACAGGCAAATTTTTTGGATACTGACTGTACCTGTCCGTACAGTCCGTACAGAACACGTGTCAGTCCATACAGTACACGTGTCAGGTCCGTACAAGACATGTGGCAGGTCCGTACAGGACATGTGGCAGGTCCGTATAGGACACGTGGCAGCCTCAGGCAGTGACACGTGTTAGGAAGATTTGGCATTTTGGGCATACGGTTGGACCAATCTCGAGGTGACACGTGTCACCACTGGAAGGGTGACACGTGGCACGGGATGACGTCAGAAGCATACATGGCGGATGGATGGCACGTGGGCCAATAAGAAGATGACGCGTGTCAATATTTGGTTGGTTGGTAAGGTGCCACGTGGTGCAATCACGAGCTACCACATGGCACCGTTTGATTGGCTCGTTGGTTTATATAAAATTATATGGAGTCGATCGGATTCGAACTGGCGACCTCCCCACCGGCAACGCCTTAACAAAGTCCCGTGACCACTGCGCCACGTGTTGGTGCTTATTAACTTATCGGAAGTTTTTGTATTTGAATTTGTTTCCAGTTGTGGTTTGGCGGGAAAAGGGTCGAGGCTTAGCCCCAGCCCTTGTCGTTGACATATGTCCACACCATATGACTTAAATGGAGCGTGGGATTTTATATGTAACCCCGATCACATAATTATACCATGCGTCGTTTGTATATGACCGTGCGTTAGGTGTAAAGGGGCGCGGGTTTGTTTAGCCCGTGGTTTCATTTTAACGCCCATATAACCCTGTGCTAGCGCGTTTGGGGTGGCCCGCGCATAGCCCAAGGGATAGCGCGTGGCCACATGTAAGCTCATATGACTATCCAAAAGGAGTGCGTGCCCAAGGTTAATGGGCTGCGCCCAGTTTTTGTAACTACATTATAGTTTAAAGTGGGTTTTAAACCACTTTTTGATTTATTAATGTAATTAACTCATTTTTGGGAGTTATTGGGCATTTTTAGAGCCTAAATTCATGGAGGAAGTTGGAGATGGATAACCAACTTCCCCACTATTTAACCAAGGCCATTTTGAGGCCATGGAGACAGCTTTTGAGAGCAATTCAGAGCAGAGATGCTGAGGCAAAGTCAAGTCAGAGCCATTTTGAGGCAGGGAAGCCGTTGAGGAGGAGATGTTGTTGGACCGTTTCTGAGAGCTCCGGACATCCGTTTCAGGTGCCATTTTTTGTACATGGTTCCAGAGATCTGGAAAAACATGACCAGATCAGTCTAGAAGCCATTCGACATTGTAAAGATGTACTATTGAGCTTTCAAACATAAATAAAGAAGCCTCCCCCACAGAGAAAAGGCCCGGAGACGTAGGCAAAGTTGTGTCGAACTCCGTTATCAACTTGTGTATTATGGTTTGTTGTTTTTCATTGCATTTCAGATCTGCAAATATGTTAATGGCTGTATAATTCCTTTTCTTTTCTCATTCTTTCGTTAAGTTTCTCAATGGTTAATTAATGCATGCAAATAAAAACTCAACCATAAGTCATTCGAAAAATCCTGACGGATCATGAGCTCATTGGACATACGTGCTTGGGAAAAATAATCGGGGTGACGATGATCTCAGATACTACACTAGGATGAAAAATCAGATCTCAATGACCACTATATACAATCACTAGTTCTGTAGGCTTCGAATTCTCATTTGGAAAAAGTGTTCTTCGGGCATGGCATGACGAGCTAAATAAGAAATTCAGCAATGGTTTGCTTGCAATGGGTATGAAGCTTCCATTAATGTTGATATGTCTGTTATGGTGAGGTCCAACGATTTGGTGGCGATCCTTTAATGCTTTTATGTCCATTCGGGGCAGAAGTCGAATGGGTATATTTGGGGCAGAAGTCGTTGGGTATATTGCTTCACCACAATGAAGTGCCATAGGTTGTTGTTCTGATATCCTGGCGAAGCTCAAATTTTGCAAGTTTTCTTTCTGTGATGTTCCATCTGGAATCTCCTGTAACTTTTCAATCTTTTCCCTCTTCTTACTTAACTTTCTAGCCTTCTTCCCAGTAATATTCAACTTAGTCTGTCTTTTTTCATTCTGATTCCTATCTTCTTTTAGCATAGTCACTGTGCGTTGTTGAGATTCTCTACAGGGTAATAATTCTTCTTTCTCTGGGATAGGTGCTTCAATCTTCTGCGAGCCTTCTGACATTCTTTCAACTTCGACATTGGGGTCTCTAATGTCAAGGAGCTTCGATCTGTTCTTTTGTTCTTCAATCAACTATGCAATCTTCTTGGTCATAAAATCTTTTAATTCTTGTTTCTTTTGTTCCAAAACTTCTGCTTCTTCCTTCCATCGAAATTTATCTCTGTCAATCCAAGGTTTTCCAAGAAACATAGTAAATGGGGCACTATCCTCAATAAATTTAATAATCTCAAAATCTTCTTCAGTCGAAGTTCCATTAGCATTTGTAGATATCTGAGTGAGCCTTCCACATAGGTTTACCAATTTTCCTCTGAAGATTCCTATTCCTCCTAGTGAAGGGATCATGAAAGGCCTCCCTATAGATTCCCATGTTCTCTCTGTCATGATATTCATATGTGTTTCCTCATCTAGAACAAAATCAATGTTGAAGTCCCCTATCCTTACTTCGATCCATTCTTTTTCTTTAAAGATCTCTGATAATCTGACATGTCGGTGTTCATTCAGGGTTTCTTTCATCTGAATTAATACATTCTTTGATTCTTTCTAAGGTTCTACTATTTCTAGGGCTGTCCTAGGGTTTTCTTCATGCATATTCATTCTTTCAAGCTTAGCAATCATTCTAGGGCAATCCAATACTTCATGGTCCAAATATTTGCAACAAAGACAACTGGGTTTTCCACTAGGGCATTCCTTAGCTAGATGGTTTTGTTTTCTGCAACTGTAACATAGGGTCAATCCTCTCTTTCTCTTAAATGATCCCCAACTTCTTCTATACTGCGCACCAGGATCATGGTAGTTAGCCTGCCAATAATTCTTTCTAGGATCTTGCATCCATTTGTTAGTACAAACATTCTTTCTATGCATATGTATAACATATCTATAATTATACTTATCATATCTATTCATATCAAGATTTATTTCTTCTATTAAAGCACTAGGTTTTAAGCTAGGACCGAATCTATCAAACATACCTAGATCCATGCTTTAGAAATAAAAACTTCCACTTATCTTACTTCTATAGAGCAGAAAGCTTTCAGATCTAGAACTTTTAACTATTCTTACCTTTATTAGAGCACAAGGCTTACAGATCTTACCTCTTTTCTGTAGTTCTGACCTCTTTCTTTTAGAAATTCCCACTTTTACTTTTCTTAGAGCACAAAGCATTCAGATCTTGCTTCTTTTCTTTAGTATCAACCTCTTTTCTTGCAGATCTAACCTCTTTTCTTCAAATCTGACCTTTCTTTCTTAGCACAAAGCTTCACAGGTCAAGTAGAACGCTGCACACTAGGGCAACAGATCTACGCACAAATATTTCTTTGCACAAATCTTCTTCTTCTCTAGTTCCCAACAATCACAGTTTCATGTCCCGGCAACGGAACCATTTGTTGGAACAAGGGCAGACCCAGGGTTCAACACTCAAGAGCGCACCAACAAAGCCCTAACTACCATCCCTTTCGGTAACACCTGCAAAGCAGATGAATTCTCACCCGAGGTAGAGGTAAGGGTGGTTGCAAGACTCAGGTGTTTGCAACCTTCGCTGGGACACAGATCTGTGATTCTATCCTTATAGTGCACTTAACATCGATTATTCATCAATATTCAACCCTTCTTATACTTCACAGATAGCACAGAGCATCCCAACATTCACTTACATCTAAGATATTTGAGCACTTAACAACAGTAAAATAGATCAGATATAGTATATCAGCAGTAAGCATTTTCATACATATCAGATATAACATTCATACACATCTAAGAAGCACGAAACCTAAGTAGATCTATCTAAATAAATCAAAGAACTTACCAACGAAAGAGATAAACACATCAAGTCAAAGCACAAAGCATAATACACATATTTATGTGGTTCACCCCCTCCTTGGGGCTACGTCCACCAACTCTTCTTCTTTATTAGTGTCTTCAATCGGTTACAACACAAAGCCACTCAAAACCCTTACTTCGCATAGGACAGAAGATCTGCGTAGCTCGCTAGATCCTTCTTCCATGTACTTCAGCACGAAGCCTTCTACATCCTATTACAACAACTTGCACTTAGCTCTTCAAGCCTCTTACAACCATGCACAAAGCATTTACAATCCACATACGATCACACAGATCTAACTACTAGCACTAATCCATCGACCATTCTTACATTTCCTAAGTATGTATTTATACATTACAAAAGTGGGCCTAAGCATGGGTAAACCCATGGGCCAACATACCTTTCCCATTACATTAACCCAAAACCCTAAAAGAGGCCCAAAAGTGGACTGAGATCCCATGATCTCTGCTTCGCTTGGCGCTCCTTCTTCAACTAGTTGTCGAAGTCCCAAAATAGGTCAAAATGACCAAGGTTATCCCAAAACTTGGTCAACGGCCAACAATTTCTCCTTGATTGCATCCATAAAAAAATCCCAAGTGGGCTTGACCCCAAATATTCTAGACTCCTCTATGGAATTTTTATCCTAGTAAGTTTCCCACCAACATCTGACATGGGGGAGAGCCTTAAGGAGCGCAAAGGTGATATTTTGTCTATTGAAAAAATTGTGAATAGAAAAATAACCTTACAGTAAATTTAACCATTTTTCCAAAGCATTTGCATCGATATGACCTTCAAATATGGGAATATCAAAATTTACATGTATCTTGAATGGAGTAGCGTCTCTGAAGTGACTGCTTGAAGAAGACGCACATGTTATTGTCGACAATTGTTGAAGGATTTGGGAAAAATTCTCCAACTTCTCGTTCCTTTGTTGCATAAGGAATTCCATGAGAAACAACTTGATGGGATCTTCTTCTCCCTTATTCCTCTTATATTCCTCCATGGGAGGCCGCTTGGGCTAGCAAGAGCAGTTTTCCTCAAGAAAAACTAGCTCGAGACCCAATTCTCTATACCCTGACCTCATTAGGGACATGCACTAAGAAACAAAAAGTAGTAGCATGCTCTAATACCATTGATCCAAATTATTTTGAGAAATAAATGAAGGCATAAATATAACAATGAAATATACAAATATATTGCAATAAACACAAAAATACAGTAATGCACCATTTTTATTAATGAGAGAATGTACAGAAACTGTAAAATTACTGAGTGAATGACTCGTTAGAATGGTGGCAGCTTATATATGAGAAGAGATGTGATGGCTATGCTCATTTGCAATAAGATGATCATTTTTTCAATGAGCCCCTAGAGGCCTTTTTAACATAAAGAAAATCCAAAAACCTAACCCCAGAAGATGAAACACCAAAAGTTTTTTGGGCCCTGATGGGGGTAGTTGGTACGTCAACTTCCCAAGTGCGTAACTTTTGCATAAAATCTCTATTTGGGGTGCACGATAGCTCATTTGAAAGGTATCCGAGGACTACATATTTTTCCATCACACTCTAGCTAAAGCCTACAATGTGACTATGGCAGGCCCCAAAAATGTTGTTTAGGGCTTCAAAATGGCCCCGAAAGTTTAGGACCCGAAAAACTATAGAAACAAATCCAAGGTGGGAACCTCTTTTTTGAGCCAATGGAATAGTTGGGTGGCCACCGATTTCTTCCTGGATCATATTCTAACCTAAATACCTATAGCATTCTTTCAGTATGTAAAGGAAAGTGGGAAAAAAAAATATGGCTACTAGAAGGGTGGTCGCTAACAACTATAGAGAGCAACATGTTCCCTCTCCTAACCTCACTCAACCAAAAAGGTTGACACCTCAAAAAATGGATGAAATAAGTGAAAAGGGACTATGTTTCAATTGTGACAACAAATAAATAACGAGCATAAATGTGGTGAGGAGAAATTATTCTACATAGACTATGAAGAGGAAGAAGATCAAGAATTGGAACCATCACAATATGTAGATGTAGAAGATACTACTCTAATGGTATCTTGTCATGCATTGGCCAATTTTGGTACTCCAAAAACCCTCAATATAGAAGGATATATCAAAAAGAAAAAGATAACAATGTTGATTGATTCTGGTAGTACCCATAACTTCATCAATTACAAATTAGGAAAAAGTATTAATTGTTTTGTACTTCCAGCCCCAAAGTTTCAAGTAATTATTGCATATGGAGGTACCATATTTTTTTCAGGGAAGTTCCATAGTATTAACCTCAATGTGGGGGAGTATTTATTGTATAGTCCCATCATTTCCATCCAAATGGGTGGTGTTGATGTTGTATTAGGGTTCCAATGGTTACAATCACTAGGAATAGTGGCCCTTAATTTTCAATAGATTTTCATGAGATTTTTATTAGAAGTAAAGGAAATTGAGCTTACATGTATCCAAGGAAAACCATCTAAAGTGATAAGCTCTAAAAACATGATAAAATTAATAAAAAAGAGACACCATGGTGTAATTGCACACTTATGCTCACTAGATGTTCAAGCATCTATATCCTCTCCTCCAAGGGATCTCCAAATATTTATCAAAAATCATTCTAAGGTATTTGGAGAGATGCCTAAGGGTATTCCACCTGCTCGATATTATGACCATGCTATTCATTTGCAACAAGGAAGTGTAAGACCTAACATTAGACCTTACAAGTATTCATATGCATAGAAGAGTGAGATTAAGCGTATGATCAAAGAAATTTTAGAGGCCAACATAATTCAACCTAGCCAAAGTGATTCCTCTTCACTAGTAGTGATGGTTATGAAAAAGGATGTTTCATGGTGTATGTGTCCAAATTATAGATAGATCAACAAAATCACCATCAAAGATAAGTTTCATATTCATGTCATTGATGAATTATTATGTGAATTGCATGGAGCAATTTTATTTACTAATTTGGATCATTGTTTGGAATATCATCAAATGAGAATAAGGCATGAAATCATTCCCAAAACAACCTTTAGAACACATGAAGGTCATTATGATTTTTTGGTTATGCCATTTGGACTTACTAATGCACCTTCAACATTTGAAATCTCGTTGAATTCTATTTTCAAACCCTTGCTTAGAAAATTTGTGTTAGTATTTTTCGATGACATACTAATCTATAGAAAATATTGGAAGAGCATGTACAACATGTAGAAAAAGTATTAAAACTATTGGAAGAGAAACAATTTTATGCAAAGCCTTCCAAGTGTGCCTTAGGGTTTCAATAAGTGGAATATTTGGGTCATATGGTAACTCATGAAGGTGTCAAAGTGGAACCTAAAAAAATTAAATTTATGAGGGAATGGCCCATTCCCAAAACCTTGAAGAAACTTAGAGGGTTTTTAGGATTGACATGCTATTGTTGTAATTTTGTCAAGAACTATGATCAAATAACAACACCTCTAACAACATTATTAAAGAAGGAACCATTTTCTTGGACTCAAGAAGTAACCAAAGATTTTGAAAAGGTTTAGGAAGCTATGTGTACGAATGTTTTCTTGAACACCTAACCTCACAAAAACCTTTATTGTGGAGTGTGATGCCTTAGGCCATGGCATCAGTGCAGTTTTAGTGAAATAAGGAAGGCCCATTTCCTTTGAAAGCATCCTATTTGTGACGTACCCGGACCCCCAGTCTGGGCCATGCTACTTTCAGAATGTTGTTCAATATGCTATGACACCAATCTGTGACATACCCGACCACCAACAAGTCAAGCAACACTACCACAAGAACCTCTTCTTGAACTGATTTCAAAAAATATGATACCAAACAACTAAATAAAGAAGCATGAAAGAGTGAATGCATTAATCAAGGTTCATGTTAAACTATGAAAGAATGAACAATATGCCATGCAAAAAAATAACTAGCAAGAGAACACATTTTAAATACATATATCAGAGATAATAATCAATATAAAATGGAAACAATTATGCAAGCAGAGAAACACATGACAAAGAGAGAGCACTTATCTTTGATAAAACCAATCACCAACTGGATGAAGACCAAGGACGTTCCACCCAACCTTAGAGAGTGGTGTTCCAAATCTCAATAACATTTCACCCCTAAGCTAGGGCTATGAATCCATAAGGAAGGGGTCCAGAGCGACACTTAGCTTCCCAAACTAGTCATCACTCAAGCTCTCCAAGGTTTCTCAACACACAAAAATCCAAAGTACACCAGCTCTCTTCCCAATATGCACATCGGATGGACCTGAAAGTCCTCTTCTGGATCCACCTGAATCAAATGCCAATCAATAACATGGTTAGGATCATGTACATATTTTTTTAGAAAAGATACATGAAATACATTATGCGCATTCATGGAAGCAGGAAATGCAATCATCTATCCAACTGGCCCTATTCTATCCAATATCTAAAATGGACCACATAATTTGGCCACTAGCTTTGTACAACATCCCAACTTCAATGGGATCTTCTTGGGATTCACTTTCAAAATCACATTCTCTCCCAAAATAAATTATCTACCTATCTTATTCTTATTTGCATCAATATTTTGTCTATCTTGTGTTTCCTTCAAATTTTGGTTAATTGTAACCATCTGGTCTTCCATATCCTTGATCAATTCTGGCCCAAGTACCACTATGTCTATTGGGTTGTCCCAACTCACTGGAGTATTGCATTTTCTACCATATAAAGCTTCAAATGGGCTCATATTCAATGAAGCTTGATACCCATTATTATAAGAAAAATCAACCAATTGCAAGTAATATTCCCACTTATATGGCTTATCCATCGCATACATTATCAACATGTCTTCAATTACTTGGTTGAACTTTTCTATCTTCCCATCTGATTGTGGATGGTATGTTGTGGTAAAATTCAGATTTGTACCAAAACCCTTAAATAATCCCCTCTAAAAATTTGAAGTAAACTTTGTATCTCTATTTGAGACAATTTCCTTAGCTATTCCATGCAACCTAACAATCTCCCTCGTGTAAATTTATGCGATATTAGTTGTTGTATGAGTTGTTTTTTCATAAATAAAATGAGCATATTTTGTTAATTTATCAACAACTACCATTATTGAATCATGTTTCCTTGTTGTATTGGGAAACTTAGTGATAAAATCAATGGTTACCACTTCCCATTTATTCTATGGAATTGGAAATGGCTGTAGAAAAACCACTAGGTGTCTATGCTCAACTTTCTCTCTCTAACATTACATACATATGGCAATGTAATCAACAACATCATTCTTCATTATGGGCCAAAAGAATTAGCTTCTTACTGCCGCAATTTTTTCTGGTAACCAGGATGAACAACATATGGAACATTATGCATTTATTTTAATACCAAGTTCCTAAGTTCTCCAGAACTAGGAACATAAATCATGTTCTTACAAATAAGGAATCCATCCTCTTTAATTTAATAGCCTTTGAATTTATACTGTACATTCTCTTTTTGTAAAATCTCTTTTACCTGTAGGTAATGTTGGTCTGTAACAACAACATCCAAAATTCTACTCTTTAAATTTGACTGATGAATACTAATGGTTGTAGAATGCATGAGATGTACTCTTTTGTCAAGTGAATCAACAACTTTTTCTATTTCCATTTGATATTCTTGATGTCAAGGTCATACTCACTTAAAAATTGTAGCCATCTTTTATGTTTGGCATTCAAAGTTGGTTTCTCAAAAAGGTACTTCATACCACTATGGTCTATCCTTAATTCAAATTTCTTCCACATGAGATAATTCCTCCACATATTCAATGTCTGAACTATGGCAACAAGCTCCATATCATGTGTGGCATAGTTCCTCTCATGTTCCTTAAGATTTTTGGACTCATAACTAATGACATGTCCATTTTGAGTGAGGACCCCTCCAAGTGATTCTTTGCATGCATCTATACAAACTAAAAAATTGTCATTTGGGTCAACAATCTTCAAAACATGTGCACTAGTAAGTAATTCCTTCAACAAATTAAAATTCTCTTCGCACTCCACTATACATACAAACTTAGTTCCCTTATTTTCTAAAGAAATGATGGGATGAGCAATCTTAGAGAACCCTTCTATAAGTCTCCTATAGTATTTGGCTAATCCCATAAAATATTTGACTTCTAAAACATTCCTTGGTGTTGGCTATGCTTTGATGGCTTCAATTTTATTTGGATCTACTGCTATATCTTCTTATGAAATAATGTGCCTCAAATAATGGATCTGTTCTTGGTAAAAATAATACTCACTAAGCTTGGCATAAATAAAATGTTCCCTTAGTACTAGAAACACCAACCTCAAGAGATGTTCATTCTCTTCCTTGGAGTTAGAATAAATAAGTATGCCATCCAAGAATACAATGACAAACTTATCTAGATAATTTATGAATATGTCATTCATTAAGCACAGAAAGACAACTAGTGCATTGGTCTTTCCAAATGGCACCACTACAAATTCATAATGTCCATACATGGTTCTAAAGGTTGTCTTAATGATGTCTTCTTCCTTGATTCTTACATGATAGTATGCTAATCCCAAGTCTATATTTGAAAATATCTTTGCTCCTCTTAGCTTATCAAAGAGGTCAAAAATTCCGGGTAGAGGGTATTTTTTTTTCACCGTGCTTTATTCAGTTCTCTAAAGTCAATACATAGCCTCAATGTTCCATCCTTCTTTTTCACAAAGAGTTTTGTTTTCCCCCAAGGTGAAACACTTGGGTGTATGTACCCTTTATTCAACAATTCTTCTAACCACATTTGTAATTATTTTAAATTTTGTGTACACAATCTATAAGGTGTCTTTGATACTGGGGAAGCTCTTGGTATTATCTCCCTCTTCGGTGGAAATCTGGGTATTTCTTGGAATACATCTTCAAAATCTTGCAATACTGAGAAACCTTCATAGATTAGCCCTTTTGTCTTTTCTGGTTCTTCTACATGTGTTGCATACAACTGACAACCCTTCCTAAAACATCTATTTAGTTTCAATGCTAAAATCTCCCTTATAGAAATGGGTCCTGGAATTCCATTCATAGTGCTCTATTTTCCTCCTTCATCAAGACACATAAATGTCTTATCATGGAAATCTAGGACAACATGATACTTTTCCAAAACATCCATCCTGATTAGGATATCATAAGATCCTGATGGTATGAGATTCATATCAGTGAATGCATTTACTCAATTCATATTTATTGGACAACATCTAACTTTCTCATTGATCATTATTTTGGTTCCAATGGCCAGTTGAACCAAACTTGATTTTTCGAGCTTACTTTTCTCCAAATGCAATCTTTCCACTACTTTATGGTCAATGTAACAATGCTTTTCTCCTGAGTAAATTAAAATAAAAACATGTTGATTGATGATCTTACCTTCCACTTTGATCCTTTTGAATTGGTATTCTGCTTGCCGATCTTCTAAGGTTGCATATATTCTTGGAATATTTTTTCCCATGTCTTCCACTATATTAGCATCTTGGATGTTGTGCATGGACTTCATTTTTTCTTATCTGTGATGGAAATCCTTGTGCATGTGATCTTCTTTGCATCCCCAACATTTTATTGGTGGTCTTCCCCTTTTTCCCAAGGATTCTTCCTTCTTGGATTGATTCTTAGTAGACCAATCTTATTAATGTATATTAGGATTGTTTCTATTGAAAGGAGTTTTGAATACCTTCCTTCTTTGAGCAAACTTCTCCTTCTTCTTATCCTTCGAAGAATTTTGCAAAGGTTATCTTCGCTTTCCTTGCTAATACATGTACTTATCCTTTTTAATGTTCTCTTTCAATTTTATAGGTTCATCATATTGAATCTTCTCTTTATAAAATGATGGCAGTCCACTCAAAAACCTTTGAATTTTCACCTTATCATCCTTCATAAATCCCATATATTTCAACAATCCCAAGAACTTCTTTTCATATTCTCCCATGGTCATGCTCCCCAACCCAAGTTCAAATAAATATTGCATCTTATTTTCATAATAGTATTTTGAAAGATAATCCTTTTGAAAATACCCCTTGAACTACTTCGAAGTCATTGAATTCTCATTGATGTGTTCAACTTGCTTCAACCGATCCCACCACATAACAACTTTTCCAAGAAAATGGTAAGTGGAAATTTGGGCTTCTAAATAAGAGGATTAGTTGTGCAACTAAAAATACTTCTTGATTCCAAGAAACGAGGCTTCAACATCATCTTTAATTTCTCTTTCACCATCAAAGGATGGTGTCTTAAGCTTCCTTGACTCTCCTTACAAACTATACCACTCATGTCTTCTTCTTTGATGTCTGATAGGAGACACTTCTAGACTACTTATAGAGTCTTCAGATGCATAAAACTTCCTTATCAAGTATGGATGTGAGTGATGTTTATGATCCATTCTTGAATAACTGGCTCTTCTATAGTTATCTCTTCTTTCATGTTGTCTTCATTCATGCTCATATCTTGAGCCTGATCCATTCCTTGCTTACCTCTGCAACTGATTTAGGCTATGTATCATTTGAGAATTTATTTTATTATGTTATTTCAACATCATCTCATTGTCTTCTTTGTAAGTCTACACCTCTATTCTCAAGCTTCTCACAATATCTATTAATTTTTCTAGCTCCACTCTTCTTCTATGTCCATTAGATTCTATCTCTACATTTCCAACACTAATATTTTGACCTTTGGATTATCTCTCATGATTGAAGGGTCACTCTCCTTCCTCCATTTCTAGAATTTTCATTCTTAGCTTGAAAAAATATGTTTGTACCCCTAATTATACAATAAAGTGTGCAGGAGACATAATTTATGTTACACAAAATACAAGGATAAACATGTATAGGTATCTCTGAAAAAAGAACTGCAAAATTGTATATACTGCAATCATATTATTTTGAGTTGATTTTAACCTATAATACTCAGAACAAATTTCTAGGTGAAAAACATGAATCTTTTCTCTGATATATTTCCAATGAATGTTCAATTTATTAGTTCTGATCTCTGAGCAAAAAATTATGCCCTTTTGAAGTTTTCTAAGCATTTTCCATTCAACAAGAATCTTTTTATTTGACATGGACTCCATGAACCCTCCATGTGGACCCATTCCATGTGAGTTGGATGACATAAATCTGATGTGGCATTGGCCATCATCCCACCGGGACCCTTAGATCACCAGGATCCTTTGGCTCTCCTGCATATTAGATATGAGATATTTTAACATGCCCAGGTATCAACACTTAAATCTTTCTCATATCCTATTATCTAGGGAATTTACCAACCGTGTATTATGAAACGGGGATGTCAACACGGGAAACAGGGCTTGGGAAATTATGGGGGTCCGAGGGTCAAGTTCCTCTGCGGTGATGAACTCTCTCCCAATATTACATTCGAATATCGATGACTATAATCTTCCCACAGTCAGATCTGATGGTAGATTCTTTAAGGAATTGAGGTAGGTGGTCCAGCTGGTACCCAAGACATGTAGACCTAATGTGGCATGGAACCTGGCATGACACTTAAAAACTTGATCGAACACCATGTTGACGTGGCACAAGTATGTGGCATGATATGACTCTGATGTGGTAGATGACATGGAACCGATCATCGACCACCATTTTCCTTTTGAGCTAAAGTATTCATGTCTGACATAACTTCCAAGTGGACCCATTCCATGTGTACCACATTATTTGGTGCTAACATGGTCATCGATATGGTTTTGATGTGGCATTGACCACTGGGTGCTCCTCACATAATCTTCCATTTGACTTCAAATATTACGGGTTTGATATCGACCCATCGTATTCAAACCTTGCGTATAATTATTTTGATTGGCTCTAGTCTAGTCCACCAACCACCATGCCACAGAGGTACCAGGATGTTAAGCCATAATATTGGCTCATTACCCCTTAATTGGGGCATATTATATTAGTAATGTTATTTTATTTATGTTAGCTTTAGGCCATTAATTGTAATTATACCTCCTAGTCTCCTATATATACCAAGGAGACATTTTTATTTTGAATCATCTTGTACTTGAACATTTAAGTAAGGTAAAAGGAGGTTGCCCCCTCAAAGAGGCTTATTATCTAAAATTGTCTTTTTTTCAAGGCGTTGAGTACTTTTTCTGAGGTTTTTCTATGCTATATTGGTATTTGGTTCTTAACATATGGTATCAGAGCTCAAGGTCTTGGGGTTTCCCTCCTACATCTAAGACACCTTGTAATTTTCGCTATAACGTTTTTTATACAACGTTTCAAAAGAAACGTCTTGGAGGATATTTAGAATATGGATCAAGGTACGTTGGGTTCAAAATTCAGCTCCTGAGGCCGTATACTTTTGGAGATACAACCTGTACAAGATAGGGTTCTGGAATCGTCCTGAAATGAGTCATTGCAGAATTTTTGCTATAAAAACGTTTCTGTAATGTTTCAAACCCTGAAATTTGGAGGATATTTACAAAAATTAGTAAGGTATCTGTGGTAAAAATTTCAGCTTCTGGGTCATCTTAAATTTCTATATACACCCTTTGTAAGATAGGGTATCTGGCTAGTCCTATTGACTAGTCTCAAGAAGGTGTTCTAGGTAAAACAATCATAACTTATTCCTAGAGTATTCAAATTGAGTGGGACTGGTTTAATTGGATCGTGGACAGTATTTAGTATTTCTGGTGCGAGTTTAATAATTTTATATCAATCATTTTGTGCGGGGCACGCTATACAAGTGAGATCTCCTGGAAAGGACAAAAATCGGTAAGTTGTGTGGAAGTTACTGTAAATTCCACTTGGCACATCCAATTTTGATCAGACCTGTGGCATTGCAGAGAATAAATATCAGAGAACTACATAAAATAAAGTTGCATACCCAGAAGGGCTAAAACTTGGGAGATACAACAGAATAAATAGTGTCTAGCAAAACCACCTCAAAATCAAGGTTCAAAAGTGATACTTGGCCAACATGCCACCAAAAAAGGGAACTTCTACACCAACTAAGCCTCCAGAAAATCCTACTTGGACTCTTGATGAAGGTGAAGAAATGCGTATTTCATACACAAAAGGGCCAAAACTTGGGAGATACAACAGACAAATATTGTCTATAAAACCAATTTCAAAATCAAGGTTCAAAAAAGATACTTGGCCAACATGCCACCAAAAAGGGAACTTTACACCAAATAAGCCTCCGTAGAAATTCCTACTTGGACTCTGATGAAGGTGAAGAATGTAGGGACATAAATGAACTATAGAAGAAGATGGATTCAATGGAAGCTAAGTTGAGATTCAAAAGTGATGGTTTGGGGTATGAGACTATGAAGCATTGAAAATTCTCAGAATGTGTAGTGATAACTGAAGTGAAAATGCATCCCATGAAATTCATGATGAGGATTACAAAGAAGGGTGAATCAAGAATGAGAAACTCCAAATTTGGTTTGAAGATCAACCATTCTAATACTGATATGAGGAAGTTTGATGGAAAGGACCCGTAATCACATGGATACTTCGATGAGTAGTTCTTTTATCTACATGATGTGCCATACACAAAAAAGGTATGAATTTCATCCTTACACTTAGAACCTAATCACTCAGGCTGGTATTGATGGCTTTCAGGAGTTCTAAATCACCTGCCACTCTGGACAATCCTCTTCACGAAGAAAATGATATCACACTACTGTAGGCTAAGGAGCAATACCTTCTTTAACAAATTTATAAATCAAGCAAAAGGGTTTAGTTACAAAGTACATTGAGAACTTCCAAAAGATTGAATATAAAGGCAAATTTATATTCCAGATGAGCACTTGATTGATGTATCTTATATAGAACCTTTTAAAGGATAACATTCAAAGATTGAGGTTCTGGGCCTTTGGGAAACCCAAACTACAGAATGCATTTAGAGGCAGAAATGTTGAAAGTAAAACATACAAGGCTACTGTGAAGGACCTAACTTAACATCTATAGAGAGAACAATGTTCTTCTTCTAAAACACCTCAACCTACAAGGCTGACACCTCAACAATTGATGCGAGAAAAGCAAAGGTTGCGCTTAATTGTGACAACAAGTATAAGAAGGGACATGGGCGTGGTGAGAAGAAATTATTCACATAGATTGTGAAGAGGAAGAAGAACAAGAACAAGAACCATCCTGGAGATGAAATGTAGTAATTTGCATCTCCAAGAGTTGACTCCCAAGGATACTGCTGTAATGCAACATTAGAAGAGCACCCTCAACCCTCAAGACCATAGACACCAAAAAGAAAAAGGTAATAGTCCCAATTGATTTTGGTAGTACTCATAACTTCATTAGTTTCAAATTAGTGAATTTCTCAATTGCTTTGTATATCCGTTGTCAGAGTTTCAAGTAATTATTGTTCATGGAGGAACTATCAATTTCTAATGAAAATGCAATAAGATCAACCCACTATGGGGAATATGCAATGAATAGTCCAATGATTGCTATACCCATGGGTGGTGTGTAGATAAAGAAATTGTGAATACAATGGTTAAAATCATTAGCAACAGTGGATTTTAATTTTCAAGAACTTTCTATGAAATTTTCATTGGAAGGGAAAAGAAATTGAGCAGAGGTATCAGGAAACCCTGTATGGTGATGTAAGTCAATAAAGATGAAAAATTATTGAAAAAGGGGCATCATACATTGCAATAACTATTCTCAATGGGATGTTCAAACATTTAAGTTATCTATTCCCAAGATCTCCAAAGGATCATTGATAAGCATTCCAAAGTATTTAAGATATTCTGTGCTGGTCTTCCACCCACTCAAAAATCAAGATCATGAAATTCACCTAATCTTCCTAGGAGAGTGTTCCCAATATCAGCATACATATACCCCTACTGCAGAGTGAAATTGAGTGCATGGTTGGTAAGAAATGTCGAGGGTCACTATTAGGTTCCAGCCAAAGTTCTTACTCTACACTAGTGGTAATGTATTCAAGAAAGATAGTTCACATGATGTGTCCATTTGAGAGAGAGCTCAACAAGATCACTATTAAAGATAGGTGTCCTCCTCATTCACCATTGATGAATTGTTAGATGAACTTACATGGAGCAATCTATTTCAAAATTGGATCTCCATTCAGGATATCATCGATCGTGAATGAAGGAAGAAGATATCCTAAAACAACATTCTGAACTCATCATACAATATGAATTTTGGTCATGCCTTTCTTTCCATAAATGCACCTTCCACATTCCAAGGGTTAATATGCTGAATTCCATTTCAAGCCCTTCCCTTTGAAAATTTGTGTTAGTATTTTTTGATGATATACTTAATTCATAGTAAGTCTCTTGGGAGTATCATGTTTTACATGTTGACAGAAAAGCTACAACTACTAAATAAGCAACAACTATATGCCAAACCCATCCTAAATGTTTCTTTTGGAGTAAAGGAGGTAGAGCATTTACGTCATATTGTATCTCATGGTTGCAGTTGGCAGTAGACCCTAAAAAGGTTAAGGCAATGATGGACTGGCCCATTCCAAAAACATTAAAGAATCTTAGAGGGATTTTGTTTGACAAAGCACACTACCGTAAGTTTGTTCGTAACTATGGAAGAATAGCAGTACATTTAACGACACTACATGATGCATTTCTATGGACTCCAGAGGCAACAAAGCTTTTGAACAACTTAAAGAGGTGATGTAATCTCCTCACTGTGACTTAATTCCACTTCACAAAAACTCCTTATCAGGAATGTGATGCCTCTGAAATGGAATTTGTGTTGTCCAATGCAAGAAGGAAGGCCCATAACTTTTGAAAGTCGACCACTAAAGAGAAAGGACTTTATACTGGGAAACCATTTTGGAGAAGGAAATGATGGAAATACTATACGCATTGAAGAAATGGCTGCATTCTAATACCTAGTAGGCACTTCAAGGTCAAAACATCACAGGTAGTCTAGTCACTTTTGAACAAAGACTATCTTCAAGAATCAACAAAATGGGTAACCAAGATATTGTCATGATTTTGAAATCAGCTCTATAAAATGGAAGAAAATGTATGGATGCACCCTAAGAAAGACACATGATGTTGAGGCATTTCTCTCAGTATATCTCGATCATACAAATTGATTGGATAATAGAAGTAAGGATGAATGGAAGAATGACGAAAAGGTGGACTCTCATTCAAATGTTGGTGATTCTAGTGCATCAAATATACTTACATGAAAAAAACATTCACTCATGGTACAAAAGATCATTTTATACTATGTAAGAACTCCCAACTCCAAACAAAAGGTACATTTGAATTCGTACACCCTCTCCAAAGAGGAGGGCACCTCGGATTTTTAAACCTACCATATAGAGTCAAGTGGTGGATTTCTTTTGGGGATGGCCTTAAAACTAATGTCCAAAGGTTTGTGCGTGAAATGCCAGTGACAAAGAAGAATAAGGTGGAAATAATTAAGACCCCAGTTCTTTTATAACCATTATCCATCCAAGTCACCTGGGAGGAGGTTTCCATGATTTCATCACAGGGTTAATGTCTCAAGGAAAGAGTGTCATCATGGTGATTATTGATAGACCAACCAAGTATGCACACTTCTTTGTGCACTCTCATCCTTTTAAAGCTAGTACAATTGCCACCAGATTCATGGAGATAGCCCAAGTCCTTTACATGAAACCTAAAGATTATTGTGGGTGACAAGAGATCCCATCTTCACTAGACATTTTGACATAATTGTTTTCTTGTTTGGTACTCAATTGGCCTATAGCTCATCCTATCATCCTCAATCTGATGGAAAACCGAGGATAGTGGAAAAAATGTCTGGAAGGGCCTACCATTACTTTGTCCCTGACAAACAAACACAATGGTTCAAATGGTTACCCTTGGCATAATGGTGGTATACACTTCCTTTCACACTACAACAAAAATGGACACACCATTTATGGTACTTTTATGGATACCACCCTCCTTCCATCACTTCTCTCTAAAAGAAAATCTAAGGTTCAAGCAGTTGGAAGATCACATCGAGAATCACCAAATAAGTTCTCCAAATATTAAAGGACAACCTGAATTACGGCACAGAATCGCATAAAACAACAAGCAACTCAAGACCGAGGAAAGAAGTTTTGAAGTAGGGGATTGGGTCTTTAAGACTCACAACCATATAAACAGATGTCCCCTCAAGCAAGACAAGAAGGATAATAAATTATCACCAAAGTACTCATGGCCCTGTAAGGTGTTGCAAAAGATTGGTACTGCGACATACAAATTAGAGCTTGCTCCAGATTCACAAGTACACCTTTCCATGTTTCATGCTTAAAGAAGGTTATAGGCGACAAGATCCTAGTTCAAACTATATTGCCAGAACTTGACGAGGAAGGAAAAATCATATTGGAACCTGAAGCCATCACTGACACAAGAATTCTCCAGCCGAGGAATAGATCCACTTCAGAGTATCTCATTAAATGGAGGAAACTATCGGCTGAAGATTCCACCTGGGAAGATGAGTCTTTTATACATGAGCATCCAGAGTTACTCAAGCGTTGTGGACAACACTTGTCTCAAGGGGAGGGGCATGTTAAGCACTAATATTGGCTCATTACCCCTTCATTGGGGCATATTATATTAGTAATGTTATTTTATTTATGTCGGCTTTAGGCCATTAGTTGTAATTATACCTTCTAGTCTCCTATATATACCAAGGAGAAATTTTCATTTTGAATCATCTTGTACTTGAACATTTAAGTGGGGTAAAAGGAGGTTGCCCCCTCGAAGAGGCTTATTATCTAAAATTATGTCTTTTTCAAGGCGTTGAGTACTTTTTCTGAGGTTTTTCTATGCTATATTGGTATTTGGTTTTTAACACAGGAACCATCGGATCTCCTGCACTTGACACTACTCAATTTTTTTTTATATTCAGTTATCAGGGGTATCAACCCACCGATTCCCCAGCCAAAATTTTACATTGAGCGTGCGCTCTGCATGGTTCTATGGCTTCCTTTTCTTACACAAGTAACATAAGGTCCCCTTTCTCTTGTAAAAATCTCATCTGAGCCCCCTTCACATGCATGTGGGATAAAAAAAATTAATTCCCCATCATAGATTGACGATGGAGAATCCACACGGAGGCTCAATCGACGGTGGTTGAGCATTGGTTTTTTGTAAGGAAAAATTGTCGATTCATATGCTCAAACTGCAAAGGGGAGAGCTCTTTGGGATGTCAGGGCCATCTAGGATATCTTAAACATGGTTTCCATGGAGATATGGACAATGTTAAACCTCAATATTCTCATGCTGACGATGTCTACAACAATTAATTTATTTCACTTCAAGATCTTTTGTTCTGCCATGTAGCAGGCCCTTGAAGGCTCGATGTTGTAAACCAACAACTCTGATACCAATATGTGATGTACCTGGACCCCCAGTATAGGCCAAAATTTATCTTGATTGGATTATTATATTGTTTTTCATCTATCTTGATCCTTTCAAAGTGGAAAAAATTGGAGGAATCAACTTGCAGGTTCATTTTAGTGGCAGGTCCCAGTTTCGAAAATTGGGGTCCATAACCTTCAAGAGACATTTTGAGGATTAAATCAGTGGTTTTTTTTATTCTTGAATTTGATACATATTCCCACCCCCTTGAATATGTTCTAAACTTGGATACCTTTCCAACGTTGTAAACCGTGCATCAATCCAAAATAGTATGCAAAAGTTATGCCTCCCATAAGTTTACCTATCATGTTGACCACCATGGTATGAGAGGATTCCACATCATCCCCCATTACTCATGCATATGGGGATATCCACATATGTAATTTCATGAATATTATAGATGGTCCAAAACCCTATCACAATTGAGGGTTTAGGAAGTAAAAAACCTACCCCTAGATGGCTATCCGGCTATGTTAAATACCGGGCCACTAGGAAGAGAAGGGGTTCCATTATTTTGCACTGAATCTTGTTCCATAGCTAAGAAAAACATCTAAGAGTGGTATTATGCGATAATAATAGAGGAAGAGATATTATGTAGCTTACATATGGGCCATAGGTCAAAGTAAAATCCATAGAGAGTGTGTGTTTCTTTGTATTTACATAATTTCTATACCAGATAAAAGGGAGCATAACAACCTCACCTTCTAGCTAGGTTTTCTTCCAAATTGGGTTTCCTTGGTCATATTTTGTGTTTATTTTTGGATCATATGTGTATTTGTTTATGTTCTCTATTTTTTGCATTTGAAATACTTCATACATTTTTTTTAAGAAGAAAACCAGTAATCAAGAATCCGAGATCTAAAAAAAAATTAACCTTAATACTAAAGATTTCATTTATTTATCAGATTTGTTGTGATGAAATATTCCAGTGGAATATCCACGAAAATTTATAGATTGAAAATACTTCCATATCACCATTCAAGACACTTTGACACCAATTTTTAACGTACCTGACCACTAGTAGGTCGGGAAACACTACCCCAAAAACCTCTTCTTGAACTAATTTCTGTTGGTTGTGGAGCCTGATTATCTTCCTGATTCAAAGGTCCTTGCTTTCAGCCGTGTTTATACCCCATGAAGTTTTTACACCCCAGAAGTATGTACACTCTTCCACGTGGGGGAGTGCAGAGGGGGGGTACCCCCTCTG
>SNQJ01S0104784.1:0-22956 GCA_010110895.2 Picea sitchensis
CTTTTTAAGTAGAATGTGGTCATTGTTTGTATCATTTAAGTTATACTTAAATTTGTTTACATATTAATTTACATTTTCATAATATACTATGCTTTCAAACATGTGGAACATCTAGAGAATTTCTTAAATGTCATATTTGTAATAATTGTTCACTTACCACTATACCATAAGCGTGATCCTATAAGTTGAAAGAAAATTCATTGGTTTCAATAAGAATATTTTACTGAATCCACTAGAAGTCTACATTAAAAGGAAAATGATCATGTTGCACAACATACGAATTAGTTGAAAATCCTAGAAAACATTGTTAAATGATAAATGTTGGCATAGGTTATTGAGATGGCCTTATGAAGCTAAACAATTTTATTCACTAAACATGGAGTTTACATCACCCTCAAATGGTTAAATTCACATGTTTCAAAATTCAAGAAAATTCACAATTAGAAAACAAGTTGCCAATTACATTACAATAGAACTACATAATTGCAATTTTATCACTAAACACAAAGTTTACACCACCCTCAAATGGTAAATTCACATATTACAAAATTCAAGAAAAGTAAAAATTAGAAAAAAATAAAAAATAAAATAAAAAGTTGTCAATTACATGACACTAAAACTACACAGAAACAAAAAAAAAAAACCATTACATTTTAATGCCCTTAAGTGTTAGATTTTATTTCACCTCAGGTTTGGTCTATGTCTTCAACAGTTATACACAAATTTCACTATTTGAACTGTAAGCATAAACACATTGAGATGCCTAACTACTTAGCACAATGGAAAATCAAAACTAGCAATTAGATCATACACAAGTACACAAGAATATTAAGTCCAAAATCATTTTCTTAAACCAAGAACCAATGGGCTCCCGTACCAAGGACAATGGACCAATTATACATAAAGTAAAATACCAAAAACACTTACAACATACTACAATAACCCTCATTGGTTTCTATGTCAATGTTGTTGTCATGAGGTTGAGGGTTAGGGCACTCCTTTCCCCCTCAAACCCTTCTCATCCTATATAGCTTCTTTCCCAAGGTTGGTTGAGTCCTTCCAACCCTTATCCATTGTCCAATATTGTTGTAACAGATGCCAATTGGTTGTCCTGAAAAGGTTTTTGTAACATATCCTTAAGGATGCCCCAAACTCCTGACTATTAGGTTGTCACATCAACCCAAAGTATGCCCTTACGATTGTCCTGAAATCTGCTCCAAAGAACTGTTGTTATAGCTCCTTTATTTCTTTTGTTCTGGCCTCTTTAGCCTATTGTACTAGCCTCTTTTCAACCCAGAACTTCCCTCAATATTGTTGTTGTCCTTCTCTTTGACTGTTGGTTGCCACATAAACCTCTGTATAGCTCTTTCCAGTAGCCTAAGCCTCCAGGACTCCTAAAACTAGGTTGTAGCAGCTCCTTCAGCCTTCCACAATCCTGGACAGTCCTTTCCTTCACTAGTCAAACCTCTTGGATTGTCCCAAGACCACTCAGCAACCCCTCCTTCCTTGGTCGAGCCAACAATCTTCCCCCAACAGGCTTGTAGCTCACCTTTGAACCCTCAGAACAGGCACATCCCCTTGTTTCTCTTCTTTTCCACCAGGCCGAACCTTGTTGCAGCCTCCTCCATTATTTTTGTAATGTCCCTGGCCACCCATGTCTTGTCCATGCTACACTAGAGAACTCTTATGTTCTCTCTGCGGAACATACTGTAACATACCCAGCTTCTATTTTGAGCTATGCCACATAAAATTTTCTAATTGCATGCAATTAAAAATATATACACGCAGAACTCTTGTGGAAGCCTTATATATAAAACATAATCATACAATAACATATGTAAACTCACGATTCCATACTAAATAACAGTAAACGCATACATGCAGCATATACAGGAAATACCCATAAAAATAAACATGTAAATAACAATGCAACATGTAAATTTATCACACAATTAGCACTTATCTTGGTAAGAATGTCACCAACTGCATCCAGACCTTCCATGAACCTCCCAGCCTTCGACCACATTGTTCATCACTCTCAACAGTGAGTCACCCTTGAGCTGGGACTAAACTCCACTCGGGGTAAAGGGATTCCTAACCAGGCTAAAGGCTCATGGAAAACAGGAAAGACTTCGTCATATGTGCCTACTCAAACTAACAGCCTACAATCTCTCATTCTCCACATGTCTGTCCCACCCTAGGAAGTGTGCCCCTTCTCTTCTCAACAGTCCTTCGGCTGCCCCACTTCCCTTCCAGGGCTTCAGCAACAGGCCCGAAAGGAAGTCTAAGAGCCTTGTAGTTGTAGTTTAGCACCTTCAGGAAATCAATTCCCAACAATTCTCTCACCCAGAGAGAAATTGCTCATGGGCCTAACAACCCACCTCTTCAATATCCCACAGGCCTAACAACCCACTTCTTCAGTATCCCATGGACCTGACAACCTGCTTCTTCATTCCAGCTTCCCAGCTAACTAGATACACCAACCTCTGTGGCCATGGATACAATCTCGATATAGTGACAGAAAATATGGAGGATAACTGACTGCGTGAGTGAAAATGGTCATGGAATCATGGTTGAATGATGGAAGGAATGATGGAAAATATGATGGTAAGAATGATGGGGGTGGTGTCAAAATGAACCAAGTCCCAACAATATGTATCCATATCCCCAACTTGACACTTGTCATGTTGGGAGCTACTTTGGCCCACTTGTCCCCAACTTTAGAACTTAGGATAAAATAATTATGCATACTTTATGATTTAAGAAATATTAATATAATATTCCTTTTTGGCTCAAGCTCCCTAGCTTAGCCCCTTTCCTTAACTTAGCCCCTCCCTTTCCCTAACTAGTGGAGTTTAGTTCCCCATCTCTTTTATCGTGGTCGGTCTGCGTGCAGCAATGCATTTTATATTAAATATGGGACATGTACAAAAACTTTAACATCTAGGCTCTTCAACCTAATCAAAACATAATCATCCTAGCTTATAATAACTGGCTCACCAGCCTATAAAACATATCAACATCACGCACACTTAAGATGTTGCACAGAGTATCCTAGAATGTGCACACTTCCTCATTTTACTACGCAGTACATGCGCGCACTATGCCATGAAATGTGCATATAAAAATGATATCAAAATAGCTCACCATATTAAGTACATTTGTATTTACAAATACAATTGGGTTCGGCCTTAGGGATGTTACAATCCCCTCCCCTTATTTATGCACTGTCCTCAGTGCATCATGTACCCATGTACAACTAAATTTCAAAAATCCTTAAAAAGATGTGGGTATTCTTTCTGCATTACATCCTCATGCTCCCAAGTAGCATCCTCGGGACCGTACCAGGTCCATTGGACCTTTCCAAGCCCTGTGGATCGATTCCGGATCTTTTTTATTTTTCGGTCCAGAATGTGCACCGGATGCACTTGAAAAGCACCTTCTTGCTCCACCTGAATCACATTCCAATCAAAAACATGATTAGTATCAGGTATATATTTCTTTAGCAATGATACATGGAACACATTATGAACAGACATAGATGCAGGCAATGCAATCATATAAGCTACTGGACCAATCCTCTCTAGGATTTCAAATGTCCCACAATAGCGAGCTACAAACTTTGAACAATTTCCCAAGTTCAGAGAACTTCTGTTAGCTTTCACTTTCAAGAATACATGGTCACCCACTTTGAATTCCCTGTGAGTTCTTCCCTTATCAGCATAGCTTTTCTGCCTATCTTGGGCAGCCTTTAAATTTTTTTTTATTTTTAACATATGCTCTTCCATTTCCCTGAGAAAATTTGGCCCAACCACTGCTCTATCTGTTGGGTTATCCCAACTTACCGGTGTGTTGCACTTTCTGCCATAAAGTACCTCAAATGGGCTCATCTTTAGAGATGCTTGGTACCCATTGTTATAAGAAAACTCTACCAAGTGTAGGTATTCTTTCCATTTTGATGGTTTATCCATCACATACATCCTCAACATATCCTCAATCACCTGATTCACCCTCTCTATTTGTCCTCTATTTCTACATGATAAGTTGTACTAAAATTCAAATTTGTTCCAAATCCATTAAATAATCCCTTCCAAAATTTTGAAGTAAATTTTGGATCTCTGTCAGACACAATTGTCTTGGGTATGCCATGTAATCTAGCAATTTCCCTCATATAAACATCAGCAATGTTCGTTGCCTTATGAGTGAGCTTAACTGGAATAAAATGGGCAGCTTTAGTAAGCTTATCCACCACTACCATGATAGAATCTTGTTTCTTGTTTGTTCTGGGCAGTTTGGTAATGAAATCCATGGTTACAACTTCCCATTTCCACTCAGGAATGGGTAATGGTTGTAGCAAACCAGTTGGGTTGGTCAGCCTTTACTTTTTGACATTCCAAACATCTGGCAATAAAATCAGCAACCTCTTTCTTCATGCCTGGCCAATAATATTGACTCTTGACAGCTGCAATAGTTTTCTGATATCCTGGGTGCCCAGCATAAGTCACATTATGAATTTCTCTCAATATCATATTTTTAAACTCTTGGGAATTTGGTACATAAATTATGCCCCTGTACATGAGAATTTCATCTTTATCTAGCTTGTATTCTTCAATTTTCTTCTGCAAATTACCTTGTTGTAGTTTTTCCACTAAATCCTTGTACTGTAAATCTGATTTGGAAGTCTCTATAATTCTGTGTTTCAAATCTGATTGATACATGCTAATGGCTATATCATGCATTTCATGCACTCTTCTGTTGAGTGCATCAGCCACTTTGTTCTCTTTCCCCTTGATATGCTTTATATCAAAGTCATATTCGCTTAGAGATTCTAACCATCTTCTTTGCCTAGCATTTAAAGTTGGTTGATCAAACAAACATTTCAGTCCATTGTGGTTTGTCCTCATCTCAAACATTTTCCCCATGAGGTAGTGTCTCCATTTCCTCAAGGCATGTACTATGGATTCCAACTCCAAATCATGAGTGGCATAGTTTCTTTCATGCTCCTTCAACTTCCTTGATTCATAACATATAACAAACCCATTTTGACTCAGGACTCCACCAAATCCCTCTTTACATGCATTTGTGCATACAATGAAGTCTTCATTTGGGTCTTCTATCCTTAATATTTGAGCACTTGTTAAAAATTGTTTCAAGTGTTGGAAATTATTTTCGCAATCCAATGTCCACTGAAACTTCACACCCTTTCTTTGCAAGGAAGTGATTGGGTGTGCAATCTTTGATAATCCTTCTATAAATCTCCTATAGTATCCTACAAGGCCCATGAATGATCTCACCTATGTCACATTCTTTGGCATTGCCCATTCTCTAATGGATTCTATATTCTCAGGATCCACTGCTATCCCATCCTTTGAAATGATATGACCCAAATAGTGAATTTGCTTCTGGTAAAATGAGCACTTTCTCAATTTGGAATAAAATTGATGCTCCCTTAATACTTGCAAAACCATCCTTAAATGATGTTCATGCTCTTCCTTTGACTTGGAATATATGAGAATGTCATCCAAAAAGACAATGACAAACTTTTTTAAATATTCTCGGAAAACACCATTCATTAAGCACATGAAAACAGTTGGTGCATTTGACAACCCAAATGGAACCAATGTAAACTCATAATGACCATACCTTGTCCTGAAAGTGGTCTTACTGATATCTTCCTCTTTAATCCTTACCTAACGGTATCCTGACCTGAGATCTATCTTTGAAAAGATCTTTGCATCCTCCAATTGATTAAAAAGATCATCAATCCTTGGCAGAGGATACTTGTTCTTAACAGACACTTTATTCAACTGTCTGAAATCAATGCACAATCTTAATGTTTTGTCTTTCTTCTTCACAAAAAAGACTGGGGCACCCCAAGGTGACACACTTGGGCTTATATACCCCTTCTTCAGAAGCTCTTCAAGTTGCATTTGAAACTCCTTCATCTCTACTGTACTCATTATGTAAGGATTCTTTGACACTAGAGTTACTCCAAGCATTAGATTTATAGAAAAATCAATGTCCCTCCTTGGGGGTAGTCCTGGTACCTCCTTGAACACATCTTCAAAATCTTCCAGGATTACATAATCTTCCAAATTTGGCACCTTATCTTTAGGTGTCTTTTCCATATGAGCTGCAAATATTTGACATCCTTTTCTGTAACATTTCTTTAGCTACAATGTTGAAATTTCTTTGATGGTCACAGCCCTGGGAATTGCCTGCACTTTCCTTAGTTTCCCTTCCTCATCCAAGCAAGTAAATGCTTTGTTATGACAGTTTAGGAGAGCATGATGTTGGTCCAACCAATCCATCCCAATTAGACAGTCATAGGAACCTAAAGGCAAGATGTTCAAATATGCATGGGTGTTCATTCCATTCATTTCCATAAGACATGACTTAACCATCTCATTAACTTTTCTTTTGGTTCCTGTAGCCAGCCGCACCAACCAATATTTCCCATTCCTGCTTCTTGTTAAATGAAAAATTCCCACCATATTAGGATCTATATAACTATGACTAGCTCCTGAATCAATTAAAACAGAAATGGTTTGGTTGTTAATAATACCTTCCACTTCAATCATATGTGACTAATACTCTGCTTGCTTGTTGTCCAGGGATGCATAGATCCTGGGTACCTTTCTTCCCATGTCCTCCACTATTTCATCTTGTTGTACATTGTGAATAGTCCTCCCTTTTTCACCTCTGTGAGGACAATCTCTGAACATGTGATCCCCTTTACAACCCCAACATTGAATAGGTGGTTTCCTTCACCTTTGACTCCCTGCGTCAATCGTTCTAGGTTCTTTAGGAGTTTGTTGTCCCTCAGGATTGTTTCTGAAGAATGGTGGCTTATATCCCTTCTTCCTCTGATCCACCTTGAATTTCTCTTTTTCTTCCCAAGATTTTTGGAATGTTGGCCTTGATTTTTGTTGATCATATAGGAATTTAGCTCACCTTATGGTCTCCTCCAATGTCTTGGGGTCATCATACTATATTTTGTCACTGATAAATGATGGAAATCCACTCAAATACCTTTGAATATTCACTGTCTCGTCCTTGATGAAAGAGACATACTTCAGCAGTTCCAAAAACCTTCTCTCATATTCATCAATGGTCATACTCCCAAGCTTGAGTTCAAAGAACTCTTTCATTTTCTTGTCATAGTATCTCTTAGTCAAGTATTTCTTCTCAAAATACCTCTTGAATTCCCTCCAAGTAACACTTTTCTCTTTAGTGTGTTGCACCTACACAAGATGATCCCACCACATGGATGTCTTTCCCTTGAGTTGATAGATGGGAATTCTACCCTCTGCGTGAGAAGAATAATTATGCAATTGAAAATACTTTCTCATGCCTAGCAGCCATGTCTCTGAATCTTCATCCATCTTGTGTTCACTATCAAAAGTAGGAGGTTTGATTTTGTTCATTTCTCCTCGTAGTTCATCCACCCCATAACTCTTATGCTTCCTGATAGGGGATGGACTTGAGCTGTTGTGTTCCCTTTTATTGGAATGCCTTGGGGAGTGATGGTGATGTCTTCTACCACTTCTTGATTTTATTTTCTCATCATGAGACTTGTGACTTCCCGATTTGCTCGAGCCACTCTCCTTATCCAATTTCTTTTCTATTTTGTTCAAGCTCTGTAATAACTTCATGTTGAAGTCATCTTGTTGCTCCTTGGCTCTCATAAGCCTTTCATTATCAGCCTTATGGATTTTCACATCCTTCTGCAAATTTTTAATGGTCTCGGCCATAGTCATGTCTTCATTCCTTTCTTCTCCATGTCCATTGGAGTTTGTTCCTTCAATGCTCAAATGGGCATCCATCCCTCTGACTTCATATTCCTGGCTATAATTCCCTTGTGCCTCTTTCATTAGTCTGGACTCCAAGATGATCTTGATCTAGTTGTTGTTAACTCTACAAAATGTGCAGCCAACAAAACTTTGTCAAGCTAATTGTTTCAACAATTTCATGAAAATATGAACCATTCTGGTTCAATAATATATATCAGAATTATTTCTTCTGATTTCCTCGAAATTTGAATGCCTTGATCAATTTTCTAGGTGGATAATTATATTCCACTTTCCAAGACCTTTCCAATGCCTACTCACATGCTCAATTCTGAGTCTTGAGCAGAAAGTTATGGCTCTATGGAGCTAATTGGGTCTTATAACTTACCCTTCATTGTTTATGTTGTATCTTTCTCATAAAATTTTTGCTTGACGAATAGTTTACACCATTAGAAAGATCTATCTGAACTCTTTTATTTGAGCTGCAGAGACAGAGTGTGCCTTTGCACACTTTGTTCTCGTGGTTTTTTGAGCTGCTAAAAATGCTCTTAAGGCCCTCAAAAATGCGCTGCAAAAAGGTGGCATTCAAACGATATAAAACGTCGCAGAAATTCATTGGTTTTCTATTGTTCTTCACCCTTCAAACAACTTCACGCGCACAAATTTCAATCTGTGCACCCGTATTTACCATGTGCTGCAACATCACAAGGTAAATTATGCTTCGCGCACTTTAAAACCACTGTGTATCACTTCTTTGTCGCGCCAATAACTTGCATGCACTTTTGTGTCACGCGCCAATATCTACCGCACGCAATTTTGGTTCTTGCACTATTACCTATTGCTCGCAGTTTTGGTTCTTGCACTATTACCTGTTGCGCGCAGTTTTTTTTCTTTTTTTTTTATGTATTGCACACAGTATTCCTTGTGCAATTCACTCTACGTGTTGCACCATGCCAAGTTTAGTATGCCTCCACTGCGCATCAATACTCTGCGTGCACCACACTAAATTGTTGTGCCACAACATATACCCATATTGCGCGCGCGCCAACCAACTCCTCTGCGCTCTACCAATATTGCATACACCCTGTGCGCCATTATTATGTGTGTGTACACCGCGCAATGCTAAATTTAGTGTGTACACCCCTACACCAATATTTTTTCACGCGCACCCTCACACCATATTTTTCTGCGCGGTACTAAATTTTTATCGCACGCAGACACACGCTATCATTTTTCCACGTAGAACCAAAATTTAACGTGTGCATCATCACACTGATACCTTGCCGCACAGTACTGAATTTTACCTATCCCGAGATTTTCACTGTGCCACATGAATTTTTTGTGCACCCAACTGTGCACATTCACCTTTATGCGCATCGATTCCTCGTGAATTTCGCTACAGAAATTGGGGCTTTTTCCCAATTCGCCATAGACATTCTGCAACTATGAAATTCATTCAATTTCACCCCGATAACACCATCTCAACCTCTGTAACAATAGATCGTTGTGGGTTGACATTTCGAGAATGAATTTTTTTTTCCCAAGATCAATTCACGAATTGGGAATTTTAATTATAAAACTCGCTCCAACTGTCAGGAATTCACTGTAACTTCAAATTCGACCAATTCCAGGTCCGAATTTGCTAGAATAGATATTAAATCAGTAATATCTCATCACTTAGTTGAATTTCTCCATTTTCTCATGAATTCAACCACAGAAATTGGGGCTTTTCCCCATTTCCGCCCAGTTGTTGTTACTTTTTACCATAGGCATTCTACAAACTGAAATTTGGCCACTTCGAAATAAATCCTCTTTGACATTTTCCTTCAACTACACCTTCTCTGCCCATCCAGGCTCAGTGTTGAAAACTAAATCTCTGATACCACATTGTAACGTCTCCGACCACCCATGGTCGGGCCACGCTACACCAAAGAACTCTTGCGTTCTCTCTGCGGAACATACTGTAACATACCCAGCTTCTATTATGAGCTATGCCACATAAAATTTTCTAACTGCATGCAATTAAAACTATATACACGTAGAACTCTTGCAGAAGCCTTATATATAAAACATAATCATACAAATACATCTGTAAACACATGAATCCATATTGAATAATAGTAAACGCATACAAGCAGCATATACAAGAAATACCCATAAAAATAAACACATAAATAACAATGCAACATGTACATTTATCACGCAATTGGCACTTATCTTGATAATAATGTCACCAACTGCGTGCAGACCTTCAACGAACCTCCCAACCTTAAACCACACTATTCATCACTCTCAATAGTGAGTCACCCTTGATCTGGGACTAAACTCCACCCAGGGTAAAGGGATTTCTAACCAGGCTAAAGGCTCATGGAAAACAGGAAAGACTCTGTCATAGGTGCCTACTCAAACTAACAGCCTACAGTCTCTCATTCCCCACATGTCTTTCCTACCCCAGGAAGTGTGCCCCTTCTTTGCTCAACAATCCTTCGGCTGCCCCACTTCCCTTCCATGGATTCAGCAACAGGCCCGACGGGAAGTCTAAGATCCCTGTAACTGTAGTTTAGCACCTTCAGGAAATCAATTCCCAACAATTCTCTCACCCAGAGAGAAATTGCTCACAGGCTTGACAACCCGCCTCTTCAATATCCCACGGGCCTGACAACTCGCTTCTTCAGTATCCCACGGGCCTGACAACTCGCTTATTCAATCCATCTTCCCAGCTAACCAACTACACCAACCCCTGTGGCCATGGATACAAGCTCGTTATAGTGACAGAAAGTATGGAGGATAATTGACTGCGTGAGTGAAAATGGTCATGGAATCATGGTTGAATGATGGAAGGAATGATGGAAAAGATGATGGTAAGAATGATGGGGGCAGTGTCAAAATGAACTAAGTCCCAACAATATGTATGCTTGTCCCCAACTTGACACTTGTCATGTTGGGAGCTACTTTGGCCCACTTTTCCCCAACTTTAGAACTTAGGATAAAATAATTATCCATATTTTATGATTTAAGAAATATTAATATAATATTCATTTTTGGCTCAAGCTCCCTAGCTTATCCCCTTTCCTTAACTTAGCCCCTCCCTTTCCCTAACTAGTGGATTTTAGTCCCCCATCTCTTTTATCATGGTTGGTCTGCGCACAGCGATGTATTTTATATTAAATATGAGACATGTACAAAAACATGTGCACTGGCCTTTAACATCTAGGCTCTCCAGCCTAATCAAAACATAAGCATCCTAGATTATAATAACTGCCTCACCAGCCTATAAAACATATCATATACACAAAGGCTCTCTGGCCTCAACATCGCACACACTTAAAATTATGCGTGCGGTATCCTGGAATGTGCACAATTTCTCATTTTACTGCATAGTACATGCACGCACTATGCCATGAAATTTCCATACAAAAATGATATCAAAACAGCTCACCAGCTTAATCACATTTATATTTACATTTACAATTGTATTTGACCTTAGGGATATTACAACTCCCTCCCCTTATTTATGCACTGTCCTCAGTGCATTATGTACCCATGTATAACTAAATTTCAAAAATCCTCAAAAAGATGCGAGTATTTTGCCTGCATTGCATCCTCATGTTCCCAAGTAGCGTCCTTAGGACTGTACCATGTCCATTGAACCTTTACAATCCCTATCACTCGATTCCGAAGATGTTTGATTTTTCGGTCTAGAATGCCCATCGGATGCACTTGAAAAGCATCTTCTTGCTCCACCTAAATCACATCCCAATCAATAACATGATTAATATTAGGTATATATTTCTTTAGCAATGATACATGGAATACATTATGAAAAGACATATATGCAGGCAATGCAATCATATAAGCTACTGGACCAATCCTCTCTAGGATTTCAAACGGACAACAATAGTGAGCTGCCAACTTTGAACAATTTCCCAAGTTCAGGGAACTTCTGTTGGTTTTCACTTTCAAGAATACATGGTCACCCACTTTAAATTCCCTGTGAGTTCTTCCCTTATCAACATATATTTTCTGTCTGTCTTGGGCAGCCTTTAAATTTTGTTTTAATTTCAACATTTTCTCTTCCATTTCCCTAATAAAATCTATCCCAACCACTGCTCTATCTGCGGGGTTATCCCAACTTACTGGTGTGTTACACTTTCTGCCATAAAGTGCCTCAAATGGGCTCATCTTTAGAGATGCTTGGTACCCATTGTTATAAGAAAACTCTACAAAGTGTAGGTAGTCTCCCCATTTTGATGGTTTATCCATCACATACATCCTCAACATATCCCCAATAACCTGATTCACCCTCTCTATTTGTCCATCTATTTCTGGATGATAAGTTGTACTAAAATTCAAACTTGCTCCAAATCCATTAAATAATCTCTTCCAAAATTTTGAGGTAAATTTTGGATATCTATCAGACACAATTGTTTTGGGTATGCCATGTAATCTAGCAATTTCCCTCATATAAACATCAGCAATGTTCGTTGCCTTGTGAGTGAGCTTAACTGGAATAAAATGGGCAGCTTTAGTAAGCTTATCCACCACTACCATGATAGAATCATGTTGCTTGTTTGTTATGGGTAGTTTGGTAATGAAATCCATGGTTACAACTTCCCATTTCCACTCAGGAATGGGTAATGGTTGTAGCAAACCAGTTGGCTGTCTATGCTCAGCCTTTACTTTTTGACATTCCAAACATCTAGAAATAAAATCAGCAACCTCTTTCTTCATGCCTGGCCAATAATATTGGCTCTTGACAGCTGCAATAGTTTTTTGATATCATGGGTGCCCAGCATAAGGCACATTATGCATTTCTCTCAATATCATATTTTTCAACTCCTGGGAATTTGGTACATAAATTCTTCCCCTGTACATGAGAATTTCATCCTTATCTAGCTTGTATTCTTTAATTTTCTGCTACAAATTACCTTGATGTGGTTTTGCTACTAAATCCTTGTATTGTAAATCTGATTTGGCAATCTCTATAATTATGTGTTTCAAATCAGATTGATACATGATAATGGTTGTATCATGCATTTCATGCACTCTTCTGTTGAGTGCATCAACCACTTTGTTCTCTTTCCCCTTGATATGCTTTATATCAAAGTCACATTCGCTTAGAAAATCTAACCATCTGCTTTTCCTGGCATTTAAAGTTGGTTGATCAAACAAATATTTTAGACCATTGTGGTCTATCCTCATCTCAAACCTTTTCCCCATGAGGTAGTGTCTCCATTTCCTCAAGGCATATACTATGGCTGCCAAACCCAAATCATGAGTGGCATAGTTTCTTTCATGCTCCTTCAACTTCCTTGATTCATAACATATAACAAACCTATTTTGATTGAGGACTCCACCAAGTCCCTCTTTACATGCATCTGTGCATACAATGAATTCTTCATTTGGGTCTGCTATCCTTAATATTGGAGCACTTGTTAATAATAGTTTCAAGTGTTGGAAATTATTTTCGCAATCCAATGTCCATTGAAACTTCACACCCTTTCTTTGCAAAGAAGTGATTGGGTGTACAATCTTTGAAAATCCTTCTATAAATCTCCTATAGTATCCTGCAAGGCCCATGAATGATCTCACCTCTATCACATTCTTTGGCACTTCCCATTCTCTAATGGCTTCTATCTTCTCAGGATCCACTGCTATCCCATCCTTTGAAATGATATGACCCAAATAGTGAATTTGTTTATGATAAAATGAGCACTTTCTCAATTTGGCATACAATTGATGCTCCCTTAATAATTGCAAAACCATCCTTAAATTATTTTCATGCTCTTCCCCTGACTTGGAATATATGAGAATGTCATCCAAAAATACAATGACAAACTTGTCTAAATATTCTCAGAAAACACCATTCATTAAGCACATGAAAATAGCTGATGCATTTCAAAACCCAAATGGAACCACTATGAACTCATAATGACCATACCTTGTCCTGGAAGCGGTCTTGATGATATCTTCCTCTTTAATCCTTACCTAATGGTATCTTGACCTGATGGTAACTTGACCTGAGACCTATCTTTGAAAATATCTTTGCATCCTTCAATTGATCAAAAAGATCATCAATCTTTGGCAGAGGATACTTGTTCTTAATAGTCACTTTATTCAATTGTCTTAAATCAATGCACAATCTTAATGTTCTGTCTTTCTTATTCACAAACAAGACTGGGGCACCCCAAGGTGACACACTTCGACGTATATACCCCTTCTTTAGAAGCTCTTCAAGTTTCATTTGCAACTCCTTCAGCTCTGGTGTACTCACTCTGTAAGGAGTCTTTGACACTAGAGCTGCTCCAGGAATTAGATTTATAGAGAAATCAATGTCCCTCCTTGGGGGTAGTCCTAGTACCTCATTGAACACATCTTCAAAATCTTCCAGGACTGCATAATCTTCCAAATTTGGCACCTTATCTTTAGGTGTCTCCTCCATGTGAGCTACAAATATTTGACACCCTTTTCTGTAACATTTCTTCATCTGCAATGCTGAAATCTCTCTGATGATTACTACCCTTGGAATTACCTACACTTTCCTTAGTTTCCCTTCCTCATCCAAGCAAGTAAATGCTTTGTTATGACCGTATAGGAGAGCATGATGTTGGTCCAACCAATCCATCCCAATTAGACAGTCATAGGAACCTAAAGGAAAGATGTTCAAATCTGCTCGGGTGTTCATTCCATTCATGTCCATAAGACATGACTTAACCATATCATTAACTTTTCTTTTGGTTCCTATAGCCAGCCACACCAACCAAGATTTCTCATGCTTGCTTCTTGGCAAATGCAAACTTTCCACCATCTTAGAATCTATATAACTTTGACTAACTCCGGAATCAATTAAAATAGCAATGGTTTGGTTGTTGATCATACTTCTACTTCAATCATATGTGACTGATACTCTATTTGCTTGTTGTCCAAGGCTACATAGATCCTGGGTACCTTTCTTGCCATGTCCTCCACTCTTTTGGCTTGTTGTACATTATGAACAGTCCTCCCTTTTTCACCTCTGTGAGGACAATCTCTGAACATGTGATACCCTTTACAACCCCAACATTGAATAGGTGGTTTCCTTGGCCTTTGACTCCCTGCGTTAATCATTCTGGATTCTTTAGTAGTTTGTTGTCCCTGAGGATTGTTTCTGAAGAATGGTGGCTTATATCCGTTCTTCCTCTGATCCACATTGAATTTCTTTTTGTCTTCCCAAGCTTTTTGGAATGTTGGCCTTGATTTTTTTTTATCATATAGGCATTTAGCTCGCCTTATGGTATCCTCCAATGTCTTGGGGTCATCATACTGTATTTTTTCACTGATAAATGATGGCAATCCACTCAAATACCTTTGAATCTTCACTGTCTCATCCTTGATGAAAGAGACATACTTCAGCAGTTCTAAAAACCTTCTCTCATATTGATCAATGGTCATACTCCCAATCTTGAGTTCAAAGAACTCTTTCATTTTCTTGTCATAGTATCTCTTAGTCAAGTATTTCTTCTCAAAATACCTCTTGAATTCCTTCCAAATAACACTTTTCTCTTTAATGTGTTGCACCTGCACAAGCCGATCCCACCACATGGATGCCTTTCCCTTGAGTTGATAGATGGAAATTCTAGCCTCTACATGAGAAGAATAATTATGCAATTGAAAATACTTTCTCATGCCCAGCATCCATGTCTTTGCATCTTCATCCTTCTTGTGCTCACCATCAAAAGTAAGAGGTTTGATTTTGTTCATTTCTCCTCGTAGTTCATCCACCCTATAACTCTTATGCTTCCTGACAAGGGATGGAATTGAGTTGTCGTTTTCTCTCTTATTGGAATTCCTTGGGGAGTGATGGTGATGTCTTCTAACACTTCTTGATTTTCTTTTCTCATCATGAAACTTGTGACTTCTCGATTTGCTCGAGCCACCCTCCTTATCCAATTTCTTTTCTATTATATTCAAGCTCTGTAATAACTTCATGTTGAAGTCATCTTGTTGCTCCTTGGCTCTTATAAGCCTTTCATTATCAGCCTTATGGCTTTGGACATCCGTCTGCAAATTTTTAATGGTCTCTGTCATATTCATGTTTTCATTCCTTTCTTCTCCATGTCCATTAGAGTTTGTTCCTTCAATGCTCAAATGGACATTCATCCCTTTGACTTCATCTTCTTGGTTGTAATTCACTTGTGCCTCTTACATTACTTTGGACTCTAAGCTGGTCTTGATCTAGTTGTTGTTAACTCTGTAAAATGTGTAGCCAACAAAACTTTGTCAGGCTAACTGTTTCAACAATTTCATGAAAATATGAACCATTCTGGTTCAATAATATATATCAGAATTATTTCTTTTGATTTCCTGGAAATTTGAATGCCTTGATCATTTTTCTGGGTGGATAATTATATTCCACTATCCAAGGCCTTTCCAACGCCTTTTCACATGCTCAATTCTAAATCTTGAGCAGAAAGTTATGGCTCCATGGAGCTAGTTGGGTCTTACAATTTACCCTTCACTGTTTTTGCTATATCTTTCTCATAAAATCTTTGTTTGACGAATAGCTTACACCATTAGAAAGATCTATCCGAGCTATTTTATTTGATATGTAGAGACAGAGTGTGCCTTGGCACACTCTGTTCTCATGGTTTTTTGAGTTGCTAAAAATGCTCTTAAGGCCCTCAAAAACACGCTGCAAAAAGGTGACGTTCAAACGATATAAAATGTCGTAGAAATTCGTTGGTTTTATGTTGTTCTTCACCCTTCAAACAACTTCGTGCACACAAATTTCAATCTGTGCACTCGTATTTACCATGTGCTGCAACATCACAAGGTAAATCGTGCTTCCCACACTTTAAAACCATTGTGTATCACTTCTTTGTCACGCCAATAACTTGCTCGCACTTTTGTGTCATGCGCCAATATCTACCGCACGCAGTTTTGGTTCTTGCACTATTACCCATTGCGCGCAATTTTTTATTTTTTTTTTTTTAATAATTTTGTATTGCGAGCAGTATTCCATGTGTAATTCACTCTACGTGTTGCACCATGCCAAGTTTAGTATGCCTCCATCGTGCATCAATACTCTGTGCGCTCCACAGTAAATTGTCGCGCAACAACATATACCCATATTGCGCGCGCACCAACCAACTACTCTACACTCTACCAATACTGCATACACCCTGCGTTCCATTATTATGTGTGTGTACACCGCGCAATGTTAAATTTAGTGTGCACACCGGTACACCAATATTTTTCCGCGCAGCGCCAAAATTTTCCACGCGCACCCTCACACCATATTTTTTCGTGTGGTACTAAATTTTTATCGTGCGCACTCGCACGCTATCATTTTTCCACGCAATACCAAAATTTAATGCATGCATAAGCACGCCAATACCTTGCCACACAGTGTCGAATTTTACCTATCCCAAGCTTTTCACTGCACCACATGGATTTTTGGTTCGCACATTCACCTTTATGCGCATCGATTCCTCGTGAATTCCGCTGCAAAAATTGGGGCTTTTTTCCAATTCACCATAGACATTTTGCAACTATGAAATTTGTTCAATTTCACGTCGATAACACCAGCTCAACCTCTGTAACAACAAGTTTTTGTGGGTTGACATTTCTGGAATGAATTTTTTTTCCCAAACTCAATTCACGAATTGGGAATTTTAATTATAAAACTCGCTCCAACTATCACAGATTCACTGTAACTTCAAATTCGACCAATTACAGGTCTGAATTTGCTATAACAGATATTAAATCAGTAATATCTCATCACTTGGCTGAATTTCTCCATTTTCTCATGAATTCAACCACAGAAATTGGGGCTTTTCCCCATTTCTGCCCAGTTGTTGTTACTTTTTACTATGGATGTTCTACAAACTGAAATTTTGCCACTTCGAAATAAATCCTCCGTGACATTTTGCTTCAACTCAACCTTCTCGGCCCATCCAGGCTTAGTGTTAAAAATTGAAGCTCTGATACCATATTGTAACGTCCCCGGCCACCCATGGTCGGGCTATGCTACGCCAAAGAACTCTTATGTTCCCTCTGTGGAACATATTGTAACATACCGAGCTTCTATTCTGAGCTATGCCACATAAAATTTTCTAACTGCATGCAATTAAAAATATATACACGCAGAACTCTTGCGGAAGACTTATATATAAAACGTAATCATACAAATACATATGTAAACGCACGAATCCATATTGAATAACAGTAAACGCATACATGCAGCATATACAGGAAATACCCATAAAAATAAACACATAAATAATAATGCAGCATGTAAATTTATCACACAATTGGCACTTATCTTGGTAAGAATGTCACCAACTGCATGCAGACCTTCTACGAACCTCCCAGCCTTAGACCACATTGTTCATCACTCTCAACAGTGAGTCACCCTCGAGCTAGGACTAAACTCCACCTGGGGTAAAGGGATTTCTAACCAGAGTAAAGGCTCATGGAAAACAGGAAAGGGTCTGTCACAGGTGCCTACTCAAACTAACAGCCTACAGTCTCTCATTCCCCACATGTTTATCCCACCCCAGGAAGTGTGTCCCTTCTCTGCTCAACAGTCCTTCGGCTTCCCCACTTCCCTTCCAGGGCTTCAGCAATAGGTCGGACAGGAAGTCTTAGAGCCTTGTAGTTGTAGTTTAGCACTTTCAGGAAATCAATTCCCAACAATTCTCTCACCCAAAGAGAAATTGCTCACGGGCCTGACAACCTACCTCTTCAATATCCCACAAGACTGACAACCCACTTCTCCAGTATCCCACAGGCCTGACAACCCACTTCTTCAGTCCAACTTCCCAGCTAACCAGCTACACCAACCTTTGTGGCCATGGATACAATCTCGGTATAGTGACAGAAAGTATGGAGGATAACTGACTGTGTGAGTGAAAATGGTCATGGAATCATGGCTAAATGATGGAAGGAATGATGGAAATGATGATCATAAAAATGATGGGGGGGTGTGAAAATGAACTATGTCCCAACAATATATATGCATGTCTGCAACTTGACACTTGTCATGTTGGGAGATACGTTGGCCCACTTGTCCCCAACTTTAGAACTTAGGATAAAATAATTATCCATACTTTATGATTTAAGAAATATTAATATAATATTCTTTTTTGGCTCAAGCTCCCTAGCTTAGCCTCTTTCTTTAACTTAGCCCTTCCCTTTCCCTAACTAGTGGAGTTTAGTCCCCCGTCTCTTTTATCATGGTCGGTCTACGCAAAGCGATGTATTTTATATTAAATATGAGACATGTACAAAAACACGCGCACTGACCTTTAACATATAGGCTCTCCGGCCTAATCAAAACATAAGAATCCTAGCTTATAATAACTGGTTCACCAGCCTATAAAACATATCATATACACAAAGGCTCCCTAGCCTCAACATCGCGCGCACTTAATATGTTGTGCGCGGTATCCTGGAATGTGCACACTTCCTCATTTCACTGCGCAATACATGTGCGCACTATGCCATGAAATGTGCATACAAAAATGATATCAAAACAGCTCACCAGCTTAAGTACATTTTTATTTACATTTACAATTGGGTTCGGCCTTAGGGATATTACAATTTTCATGGCCTACTACAACCATGTCACCCTAGGCTAATGCTCTTAGACCCCAGCCTCAGCTCCTCCCAGCTTGGATGAGTCCTCCTCTTGGTTGTGGCTAGGTTCTCTTGGAAGGTCAAGCCTCACCTAGGTTGTGGCCTACCCTCCCTTGACTCTCAACATCCCTATGACCCTCCTCCTCCTTAGTACATGCCCAAACAAAGACAAAATTTCAGCAAGACTGAGGCCTAGAGGCCTCCCTCCATGGTTGGTTTAGGTCACCAAGGGGTGGACATAAATTACCAAAGACTCCACAATTATCACTCCACAATAGAATTTCACAATGATCCTTGATCTCTTTTTATACAAGTCCAAATGGGTGTGTAAAATCCCTTCAAGTAATTAAACGATTAATTAGAATATTTAAATCTTCTTTGTGGGTGTGAAGCCGCTGCATAAGCCCACAAATCCCTTCACCAAACCCACAAAACCCCTTGCTCCAATCCAAGGGGTTTTTCATCAAACCGAAAGTATGACGAGGTGCCAACAATGATTCCACATGCCCAAAACCTAGGGCACATGAGAATACCTGCTTGAAGCTACAAAAATCAACATTAAGCTCACCCACCATGGAATTCAACAACTACATAAGAAACACTCAAGTAGTTTTGAGATTCTTGAGTTTTTGTTGATACCTCTATCTCAAATATGGAGTCTTATGTTTTTTTTAATACATCCATCACAAATAGGTGTAGATATCTAATCGCTGCATATTTGTATCATATACCTACACCAATCACTCCATTTTCAATAGATGTTTCTCTAAACAATCAAGAAGAAACAAGTTGATGACAAGGGATCTAATGTACAATACTAACTTGCATTATCTCAAAAGAGAATCCTTTCTCCATGCATGCTCATTTCTCCTTGAAGTAAAAAATTGATAGCCATTTCTCAATCTCTATTCAAGCTTGTAGATGTTGGAATCCATAAGAAAATAATTTGGATTCAACTTGCATCCACTATGAAATGTTATTGAATTATTCCTTGGTCTCTTTCTCTAATACCTATGTCATAGTTGCTTCTTATCCACTTACTACTTGATGGATACAGAGAAACTATCATAAATTCTTCTTATGGCCTTACCATCCAACTCTATTTCATATTTTCTACCTTCATGAATAGTGATATATTAATTCATAAATTCACCACCTTAATCTCCCATGAATTAAAGCACCCAATTTCTCACTCTTCATGAAAAAATATTTGCTTCTCCATTATCAAATGAGAAAGATTATACTATTTTAAAATACACATCTTGCATGTTGTAAGGTCTTTTGCTAGATAGGTGTAGAGACCCTCACCCAAATCCTCAAGGAGAAAGAACTTGGTGTTGCATTGACACCCAAGTTGGGCAAGTGGACGCCTTGGGCATGCAAATGCACCAAGGGGCTTTCCCAAGTATGAAGCGACCAAGAGATTGGGGTGCGTCGGCATGAGGGGCGCACCAAGGTTGGGGCATGTCGGTCCCAAGGGGCACAACAATTGGCGAGCGCACTAGTTCGTTTGGGCAATCGGGTCCGCAAAGGGGCACAATAATTCATTTGGGTGACCAGGTCCAAGAAAGGGACACGACGATTCATTTGGACCCATGGGTACGCAAATGGGCGTGACACCCCCAAAGGACACAACGATTTGCAATGGTGACCTTTGGATTCCTATAAGAGAACAAGGGCGCACAACCAAGGAGGGTAGCTTGAAGGAGAGTAAGAAGAGCTCTTGGTTTTGAGGCAAGCTTAGACAAATAGGGGTGAGCTCCCTTAAGGAGCCAAGTCATTCCACTTAGGAGGACTTGTGTTGCCTTGAGGTGGATTCAGTGGACAGAGTTGGGCGGCCTTCTTTTGGGTTGGTTTTGGGGAAGTCTGGAAATGCAATTCCATTAGAGGCATGTCTGAGGTAGAACCAAAATCTATGAAGTCTATGGAAATGAAGAGATAGTAAGTTTGTGGTTGATGGCACATCTAAGGTGCACCTCATAAGTTTGTGGAGATAGTTGTGATAGAGAGTCTTGGTGACGAATATGTGTATGAGTGTACTGGTGACGTGAGGTGATTCATTTAACTCTGCCCAAGTTTTAAACCAAACTGACAGTGCTCATATTGTAAGAATTTCATAATAACCATGACTTAGTCGAGTGTTAGGAACGGTTTGTGTCGCCCGAAATATATTTGTGTATGTCTTTTGTTTATTCCTTTGTTGTTCTCTTGGCTTCTCTTGTTCGTGGATGTATGCTTAAATATGACTAAGTGTTAAAGTTGTTAACAATTGTCTAAGTATACAAGAGTTGCACAAGAGTAGGAGTGTGACTCGTTGGTAGCCTAGAATGGAGTATGGGTATGCTCTAGGTTAAGAGGTGTATTATGAACCAAGTATATTAGGTGTTGCTAAGCATCCAAGTGAGAAATGTCGTGGTGTTGCACACCCTTAAGAGGTGCATGATCATAAGGCACATTGTGAGGACATGATAGATATTATCACAAAGGTTTGGTGCTCTTCACCACTCTTGTAGTTAGAACATTTGTTGTGTGATGTACTTGTTGAGAAGGCAATTTGTTGCGAAGTTAGTTCAGTAAAAATGGTTGCAGACTTGGTGAATCGTTCAGTGGAGTGAACTAGTTCATCACAAACTTTGCATCAGAATTACAGCAGAGGTTCAGATGACGGTGCAGTGGAAGGTGGATCTGAGTGCAGACCGAGAGCTGAGTTTGTGGTGAAATGAATCACTTGGACGGGTGGGTTATCACATAACTCATTGACAAGTTCATCGCAGAACTTGTCACAGACTTGATCACAAAGACAATTTGGGTACATACTCAATTGATTTGATTCGTGACAGAAATAAGTGCCAAACTTGTTGTGCACACCTTGAAGAGACCAGGCACAGTGTTTGTTGGGTGAACCAAGCACTTGCGAGAGGCAATGGAACATAGAATTTCTAGCATGACTTGTCATAGATCTAACCACAAAATTGATCACAAAAGCGAAGCAGAGGGTGATCGAAGAGGTGATCGGAAAGAGGAGAAATTTTCGGTTGCAGCAGGTTGAATCACTTGGGTGTGTTGGACGACCTAGGGTGACATAGAGCTGCTTTGTAGAAAATAGTTGGTTGAGCATGTTTGCATCATGATGTTGGAAATATAACTGAGAGGGGGGGTGAATCAGTTATGTATATAAGCTTGAAACTTTTCTTGTTATTTTCTTATTCTTTCTAGATTATTATTTAATGTGTTGTTGGTAAATTAACATGCATAGATATACAATATTTGATCAATCACACAGAATACACAGAGACACTGATTTTCATGAGGAAACCCATAAAGGGTGAAAACCTCTTCTTCTTAGGATGTCAATCAAGCTCTAACTTTCATGTACATCACAGTCTTTGAGCTCCAACTCAAATATGATGCTACAACCTTTGATAGCAAGCTACAACTTGTAGAGAGCACCAACTCTCATATTTCTCTAGCACCAACTCCCAGGTTTCTCTAGCACCCACTAGATGGAAGCACCAACTCCCAGAATATCTTCTAGCACCAACTAGAA
>SNQJ01S0104789.1:13731-28420 GCA_010110895.2 Picea sitchensis
GATCAATGTATGTTTACAACTGTGTACAAGACTGGACTATCATAGAGTCTCAGTTATTTTCTTCCTCTCGCTACTCTATCACTATTCTTCTCTAATCTAGTGTAATGTAAAAAAAAAAAACTCTGTATATAAAAGATCTCTCTCCTTTTTACAAAAGAGGGCTCTACGATCTTATCCTCTACACTGCTTTAGTACAATCATTGTTTCGTTAAGACACCTTAACCTATGAATCATTACATTAAACAAAGATTCAGACCCAACATGGATCTGAACCTGCTTATAATTGGTTATTCTGTTGAACCCATCCACACTTATCCAAAGGCATGGCTTTGGCGTTTTATCAACCTTACAGATAAATTCATAGAATTTTATAATTCAAATTTTGGAAATGAGAGGGTCGACACCTCTCCTTATCTCCAAATGTATGATGGCATGTTGTTTTGTTAACGCATCCGTCGAGGTGGAAATATTCTCCTACATCATACTCCACTGCTGTGAAAAATTCATGAGCTCCTTCTCATGAGCACTCCAGCTATGTCGAAATCCACCTGGATCCCAAATTTTTCTTTGGAAGTGTCTACTTGCTCCTATGCTTTGATGTTGTTGTTGTTGTTGCTTCCCTACTACTATGGAAGGATCCCTTCTAGTCATCTTCTCCTTGCTAATAGTCTCCTCTGCTGACCTCAACATCATCTTTTTTATTTCTTATATCACCTCTTTCAACTGCTCCTGTGTCTGGCTCTTCTTATGTAATCTTTTTTTCTCTACTTCCTCCTCTCCATACTTATCAATAGATAGACCTACTTGATCTCTCATATTGTCTTCATCTCCTCTTGTAGCACTAAGTTTCCACTTTTCTACAAACTTCAATTCTGGAGTCCCCTTACTGAATTGTTGCTCATCCTCTTCCTCTTCTGACAAATTAGCTTCTACCATTTTTCCTTGTGCTAGTCCAGTTCCAAATTTCTCCATCTTCTCTTTAGACTGGAATTCTTATTCATCTTCTTCTGCATGCTTTAGTGTTCCATTCATCTTCTATTCAGCTTCCTAGCTGAAATTTCTGAGCAATTCTGTCGAATGATCTTCTCTTGCAATCTTCGTGACTGTCTTCTGGCAGCCATCTTCTAGTTCTGGATTGTACAACCAATCCTTTAGTATGATAAATTATATCTCCCTTGGAGTGAGCATATCAACTGTGTGCTCCTCTTCCTTTGGGGCATACATCAATATCTACTCCTTCTCCCCCTCTTTGATAGTCTCTATTGGCTATCTTTCTTCTGTTGTTGCATCTAAAACACATTCTCTAGCCTCAACTGGGCTACTTGGTAGGAATACCTCAATTCCCCCAATGATCAGAATGCTCCTTTGAACTTCCTCCATGAACTCTCCTTGCTAATATGAACTCTCAGTTGAGTTCATGGGACTTTCAAACAGTCTCCCTTCACTCTCCTCGCCCACCTGAAAACTTAGAATTTTTTTCCCTCTACTCTCCTAGCAGTCTATGAGATCCTCCCATGATCCCATCTCATTTCCCACCTGGCAATCTGAACTTTCATTACTGTTCCTCTGGCACTATATCATATCTTCCACTGATCTCTTTCCATTTGCCACCTGGCAACTTGAAAGTTCACTTCTGCCCCCCTGGCAGTTTATGAGATCCTCTGCTAATCTCATATCATTGCCCACCTGGCAATATAAATTTCCATTTTTGTCCTCCTGGAAGTCTATGAGATCTCCTAATGATCTCATATCCTCATCATCACTGAGACCCTTCGCAGTTTCTGGATCATAGATGTGAACCACTTCCTCTTTTGTTTCACTGAGGATTTTAGCATGCCTCAACCAACTTTTCAACATTTGTTGCTTCCTTCTGGACATTAACTTCTAGACAGGCCATGCATATGTCCAGTGTACCTTTGCATCTTGTTGCATCTTCAATGCTATCCTCTCCATCTTTTCTCTTATTTCTATAAGCTCTTTATTTATCTCAACTTTGTTTTTCTGCTGGTGGTCCTTTCCCTGACCACCCAGATGGCCTTCAGTAGCCATTTTCCACCCTCTGTTTTCAGCTCATATAGATTTCTACCATTTATTGCACACCTTGCTAGAAATCACACATGGAACATCAGTACTCAGTCACCTTCATTTGTCTCGCCCTTGTCTGCCATCTGCAAACAAATTTTTTCTTTCTCCTCTTTCTCTTTCACCTGAAATCTACATATGAAAATTTATTCTATCATACCACTTGATGGTATTAGAGTATGCTCTTTATCTACTACCCTCTTCTATAGAAATTAAAAATCTGTTCTCTGATACCACTTGGTGCAAACCCCCTCCTCTCCAAGGGTTGTGCGATCTCCTGGTCTAGGATCTTCTCAAGACTGAATCGAAATAGTCTTTGATTCCCTATTGGAACCTCTAAGAAAACAATCCACATGTCTCTATGAAACTTTCGCCCGCGTGAACAAGCGCTAAGTGAAAGCCTTTTTCCACATGACCATGCCTTGTGACCACATGCTTATTCAAAAAGGTGTGTCATTATTTCGTGTATCGGCTATATGAGTTGACCAACTCTTCGTCCTTCGAACTTTTGAGTTCTGAAATTCTGACAAGGGCCTAGAGCATGCTATATCCTCCCTTATCCTTCATCCATATGACCCAATGCAATGACCTGGGGCCAATCCTTGCGAGCGCGTCGGGATTTCGCGTATCGAGAACTTCCAATGCGATTCACCTCCATTCTCTCGATCCTCCGATACCTGAAATTGTGAAATATTCGGATCAGATCAATGACCCACACTGACTCTGTAGCCAATGACTGTGATTATGTCGCGATTTCACGTTTCAGGGTTTCGCGAATTTCACTCTACTTCTTCCAAATCTTTTGGTTTCACAAAATTCTGATAACTCCTCACAATTAACCAGTGCACTAATTCTCCGAGATCTAAAGGCTTGTTATATTTAGACTCTTTCTGAATGGATCTTGACCCTCAATCTTATCCACTCTTCGAAATTCTTTTATGAAGGATTTGTCCCGCTCAATCCTCCATACTTTTTCTTTCTTCGAACTTCAGTCCTGTGCTCAACCTTTGAACGCTTCGACTCTTCAAAACTTAGATATTTTTCTTAGTGTTTCCTCTCAAGGCTTAGAACCACTACTCCTCCTGAGCTTTGTTCTTGCGAGGTAACTTAAATCCTCGACTCCTCTTCTGAACACTGTAATTCTCAAGACTTTGAGGGCCTTCGAAGTCTTATAGGCTTCGACGTCTTGTTCCCTATCTCTTCTGAGCTTGAGACTTGAAACAAGCCTTGCTTTGATGCTTGATTCCATTCCTCCTCCTTTGTTTTGGAACTTCTAAAAGGAAAGTTCTTATCGACTAATTCCCTTTATCCTACGCAATGAACATCTTGCAAAGCAAACAGAGTATTCAGTAACTCTAACTGTGCTATCTCCTGCACCTATGTTCCTTCAAGGTATTCAACAACCTTGAGACTCCTTCTTGAATTTATAATTCTTCTGGTGTACCCTCCTGGCACGTCCTTCCTGAATTCAACACAGAACACAGATGTGCACTCTTTGAACTAGCTCACAGAGTTTCAAGACTCCGTTGTGCACTCCTTGCACAGCCTAAAGAACCCAGAAATAACTCAACAACTCTCAAAGACTAAGAAGTATATATTAGACCTACATATGAAAGTTAACATATACATCTATAACATATGATGCCATATAGATATCATTCAAAGAACACACATAACATAAATACACATCATATGGAGGAAAAACTGTTTTTCTTTGTATTAAGATCAATATTTGTTTACAACTATGTACACGATTGGATTATCAAAGAGTCTCAGTTCTTTTTTTCCTCTCGCTACTCTATCGTTATTCTTCTCTAATCTAATCTAATGTAAAAAAAAAATCTCTATATAAAAGATCTCTCTCCTTTTTACAAAAGAGGTCTCTACGAGCTTATCCTCTCCACCGTCGTAGTACAGTCACCATTTCGTTAAGACACCTTAACCTATTGCTCATTACATTAAACAAAGATCCAGACCCAACACGGATATGAACCTACTTACAATAAATTATTTTGTTGAACCCATCCACACCTGTCCAAAGGCATGGCTTTGACGTTTTATCAACCTTACACATAAATTCACAGAATTTTATAATTCAAATTTTGGAAATGAGAGGGTCAACACCTCTCCTTATCTCCAAATGTGTGTTGACATTTTGTTTTGTTAACACATTCGTCGAGGTGGAAAGATGATCCTGCATTAGGAGCCCTCTTCTAAGGAACCTATCGTCAAGGTGTCGTGAACAAGGGTCCTATAGACATATCTTGATACCAAGAGGTCTGGTCTAGACGACATCTAATGTTGTTGCATACTAGATGTTGTCATTCTAGATGGTCTTGTAGGAGTCCTGCCCAGACTCCCATGGTCAAATATTCCTTATCTAAGATTCCTACTAGACTGCATCATGAAACGTCTAAGGAATTTAGATCCTCATATTTGCACGAAGACTGGAGTTAAGGTCGGTCACAAACTTGATGATCTTTAGCTTCTTTGTGTTCAAATGTGGGGCACACCGAAGTAGCTCCATAAATCTGGTCTCATAATCGGGAACCATATGACTACCCTGTCGTAAGGCGTTGAACTCATCGTGCTGGAGCTCATCGAATTCCTCTGACAATTACTTCTCCTAGAACCATTCCTCTAACACAACCAAAACGACCAGGTTTAGCTGAGATAGGAGTGTCTTCCTCCATAGAAGAGCGATCCCCAAGCTGAACACCACCTATGTGGACCTTCGTGTTGGGGGTCGAAATCGCGAAGCATGAAGCACATCGCCTGGCTCTCCAGCCATGCCTCGACGACTGATCCATTAGTGGCACACGTGGACTCGAGAACTTAACCCTCTCGATTTTTCCGTGAAAGGTACCAGTACTGGTTGGGGCGCTCTGTGGACCCTCACGGGTACAGGCACCCTGGCCTTATCTCAACACAAACGGTTAGTCAAGGCCTCTGACATTTCCCTAGAAGGACTCGGTCAGACCCAACGCATTCCTCGCATAAATCCACTCATTCTCAAGACTTTTTCTTCTCCTTGGGGGTTGGACCCCTCTAGCATGGGTGCTAATGCAAGCGTCGCACCTCCTCCCCTGGCACCACATCATCAATCTCTACAGCCTCCTCTAACAGTGATTACCACAAGGATAGGTTAATAATTCAATTAGCATTGAGTATCAATCAAGGGCTTAATTCAGTGGAAGGTGTGTCTATCCACAGTCGCAGGGTTGATCATCCTCTGATACCATATGTAACGACCCTCGCTGTTATGACAACCAAACAACGTACAACAGGTCATTTTTTTTTTCTTTTAGTGTTGCGTTAGGAAATGAAACATCATAATAAGAGTGACATCATCAACAAATCAATCACCTAAATTAATGAAATAATTAAAAGCTATTAATAATTGAATACGACACAATGTCGACACAACATCACCATGTACCACAACACGCATGTCGATGTATTAACACAATAATTAATAGCAGCTAAACACAGAGTCTATGATCATCGATCTCATGAATCCATCAATCCTAAACACAATTAAACATGGTGCAATTAAAGGTCGTTAATCCATCATTCATTAATACACCGAGTCACCAGTAAGGGTTTTTAACCCATTAGTCATTACATAAAATCCGATTGCGCATAAGTCTAAGACCTATAAATCAATTTATGACATAAAACCATAATCTCAAGCATTCTAATAAAAATCACAGCTATTCAACTACGCAAGGTAAGTATCAATTTCCTTATATGTTTCGCAAGGAAACCAAGTTATAATTCAATCCAACAACATAGGTATTTGAGGGTGCAAGGAAAACTTGTTATTAATCCATCAAAAATTACATTTAAAGGCACAAGACAAAGATATTAACCATCATCTAGACAATTTTGTAACGTGGGCAGTCTTATGACTAAAAAAAAATCCACCCTTCAATTATTGTTGCATGAAACAAGTCCAATAAATACACTATGTACGTCATAATCAAATCAGTGCACGTAACGGTTCCTTTAGTTGATTGGTCATTCATCAAAATAAAATTTGTTATGTGCTATAAGACTAATTCCTAAGACCATCATTATTACAAATTCAAAGCAGAAGAAGTCTAGCAATATAAACTATCATTTATTAGATGGAATCCATGAATGAAGGCATTCTAACATCAATGTGAAGTAGATGCTTGACCAACCTTAGAACCCACCCCCCGCGCACAAGGTCATCATTCTTCATCTACCCAACTAAACTAATAATGATTATTTAATAATCATAAGGGAGACTATGGTGAATGGATCAATGAACAAAAACATTAGATATTTAGAGGCTAATAACCTTGTGGAATCCTAGACCCTTAAGGTATTTAATTAAGTTTACAATAAGGCAGCGAAAAATTTGTTCATTAATTTATTAATTAAAATACAATTCCTAGCAATATTAATAATAATAATGTGGCTTTGTGATTATTGTGCCTTCCCATTAATTCCTTACTATAAATAAATAATTTACCTTCCTTGTTGAAAATGGATAAATTTACATAAACACAAACTTCTTCATTTAAAAAAATTGTTTTATACAATCTCCTTTTAAAACAAATACAAAATAAAGTTATTAAGGAGATTCAACACAAATTTAGTTTGCAATTAACAAATCCTTACATTTAAATATTAAAAAATTCAATCTACGACAGTTACTAGTTGCATGGCCACTTATCCTTATTTGACCATTTCTTGCCATCAATAATTAAATCAATAAGAATAGAAAAACTCAATCATCCATCAAATCGATAGTCAAATAGGGTAGGGCATTTCGGCCTGAAAAAAAATTAGCTGCCATGACGGGTTCCAATTTTAGAGTAAAGGTGTGCATTTTAATAGGAGGGTAGTTGTCATTAGGGGTTTTTATGAGGCGAATCAACTCATGTTTTGGCAAGGATAACTTGTTGTCATTAACATTTTTTTTTAAAGAATGAATCTTGTTTTCTGGCAAAGATATTTGTTCGGTAAACTCATGTGTGTAACCATAAACACTGGAGATTCGTTGAAAAGAGAATGGAAACAGGAGACAGCTAAGTTGGATGAATCAAGGCTCAGAAAAGGACAAGAAGGGAGTTAATTCTTTATGAGAAAGGGGATCCTTACTGGAAATAAAAAAACATAAAACAGAATTTGCCCAGGCCACTTGCAGTCGTGCTCTAAACTTTAGGGAAGGAAGCCACCACCACTATCTGCGTGACAGTGCTAAGACAAAAATGAAAGCATGTACATTATTGCATGCAGTAGACTAGACTCACATGGGCGCACCATGGACACAAAGCATCCACCCATATGGTCCCTGTCTGTCGGATTTACCCTCTAGGTGTTGTCCCTTTACCTCCAATTAATAATGGAAGGTTTAATGCTTTCCTTCCACAATAATAAATCCCTTCCTTTTTTATTTTCTTAAACATAATCAACAAATGAACCAATACACAGTATACCTTAGTATTCCATCAGGAGAAACGACCCGTTGGAAGATATTTCGAGAATAAAATTTCAGCACCAATATACCCTATCTATACTCTAGTTCTTCAAAGTATTCCAAGGGTGTAACGTCGTTGACTTAATGGGGAAAAGAAGAGAATCACTTATGTATCATGTTTCGGATAAATTTGTGTCTCGCTGAGATTGGAAAGAACATTCCATCACTGAATTCGAAGTATTCATAAGCACTTGTCCCAATACTCTAACTGGATGGAGGGTGATGTGTATGAGTATCAGAATGCTAATCCATATTTACATGGCCAAGTGGAAATTTGCAGGATTTATCAACAATAACACTGATGACATTTGTGTGTGAAGGCCAAGTCATTGGGATAAAAGGGGAAGGAGCTAGTGCAGAGCATTTCCACTGTTCAGTGCCTCCCTTCATTGGAAGGTCGTCTTGGGGACAGATTAAGACAGATAGATAAGGACATGTCGAATTCCATAGAATCAACGACTATCCCTTTTGGGTAAGAGGAAGGGTCAGTAACCTTCAACCTTTCAAACCACAACGACAATCCAGATTTCAGATGGGTTAGAGAAATTGGAAATATATAGAGCATGGCAAGTGGTAAAATGTAGGCTAGGGTAGATGGCTTACTACTCTTGTTAGTTAACAGAAATACATGAATCATTTTCATTAATAAACGAAAAATAAATTCAATAATAAACCTTGTTAAAGAACCAATTGGAACCATGTCAACTGTAAATATGTCTCACTACTAGAATTTCTAGTCCACACAAGTCTCAAAATTCCACATACATTCACAGAAAAAAAAAAAACATACAATTTAACAATATACACCATGACCCAAATATGGTCCACAACCCTTTGTGTCTCGTGCAACAAACCCATGATGTACATAAGTTTCTCAACGGACAAATGCACAGATACATTCTTAAAATAATTTTGGAAATGAAATCTACGCCATCAACCCGACAATCTTTCTTTTGGAAAGATACTCAGAAATAAGTTTTATCCTTCAAACAAAAATAATTACAAACTAAGAGATTAAATAACAATTTGAATTACCAATTATCGTAGACCATAATCAATGTTTGAAGACAAGATTAAACGCAGAATAAAATGGAATTTAGACACAACAAAATTACTGTAACCAAAGGCGCAGAATGTGAAGTGGTTGTCCTACGTGTGCGCTCCATTCAGCTCCTTCTTGCTAATCGTTGAGACCTCACCAGTACCTCCCAGCCAACGCTAGGGGTACTCTTCTTCTCCCTAAGCCCCCCGAGCCACAAAGGGACCACACTCACAACTAGAGAAAGCTAGCTCCCATCTCACCTCGCAAGGTCGAGCTACCACTCTCTATCCGAGCTGGGTATCCCAACTCCCATAAAAAAAATCATTCAAGAAAAATATCGGCAACGTAACCTTACACTTACCAGACGTGATCCATTCTCCTCCTCCGCCATTTCTTTTTTATAGTTTTCTTAGTGACCTCTTTCCAAAACGCACCTTAAATTCATTTTATTAAAAATTAATTAGGAAAATTCTCCCCCATACACTTATCACCCGATCCCTTAGTTGCACCATAAATTTATTTAATTAATTAATTTAATTTGGCAATTTCCCTCACCCACCTAAAAGTGTTCCTAAAAATGCTCCTCAATGTCCCTTTATTCCCTTACATTCCTTTTAATGACTAATGCCTTTCTTAAATCCTAGTTGAGTTCAAAATTAGAAAGTTCTCTAGACTAGATTCCCTACTATGTTCCACATTCCTTTTGTATTTAAGTTTCCCCTTTTAGGTCAAAGTCCTAATTTAGAAGGTTTTGTACTTATCCAATCATAAATATTTTTAAATAATTTAATCCTTCAAAAAAATTTATTTTTAATTTAATTTTCACCCCCAATTTCTTTATCCCCCCTTTATTACTTGCTTAATTAAATTTTAGTTCTCAAGACCTATTTAGACCTAGAATTGTAATTCTTTAGGCTCAGCAGAAATTGTTTTCAGGGACATTTTATTATTATTAATATTTACTCATGCAACAATCATTTTAAGGTTGACCAAGTCCTAAGGAGACATAGTTTTCTAGGTACTAGGTTCATTGACTCACCAATGTTAAAAATCACGATGTGTCCTTCAAGATGCACTATTTTCTCCGAGGGTGCCACTTGCCTGCATTGACATGTTTCATTTACACAATGTGCCCTTCAAGACACACTACATTTTCCAAGGGTGCCACTCACCTTTTGATTGATTTTGGTAGACGTCAAACCCCTGGAGTCAATACCCTATCAGGTAACCTTGTGGAAGACTAAGGGCCTCTAAGGAATAAATACCTTGCCTTATTGCACGCCCCTTAGAATCATCATGAGTGACTGTCATATTCTTCCCTCACGACATCATGGACCTCTTGAACTAGGTAATCGTTAACCTACAGTTCGAGCCACGCCGAGAGTGTCAGTAGGTTGTGGCAAGGCCCCTTCCACACCTCTCCCTCAATATCTATGGTTGTCGTGCATGACCCCTTTAATCCAAATGTGAGTCTAGTTATCAAGCTATCGTCAACCTGCATCCATCAACGAAACATCTCAGCGATCCAAAAAAAACATCATAATATACCAGTCATATGTCCCATATGAAATAACAAAATACTCAAACCATAAACAATCCATTCCTTGACTCGATCCAGAGTCCAAGGAGGTCCATCAATTCCATCGGCATCCTCAATCGGTCTAGAGTCCTGCACACTTAGGAAAAACCAGTCAATAGCACATGTCGATACAAATATAATAAAATACATATCATCGTATCCACAATCATCATCATAATCCATAAGCAAAACAATCAATTATATAATGAACCAGATCACTTGCACGCAAGTGTCCTCAAAGAATAAGATGCATCAGGTGCACGCAAGAGTGGGATGTTACAACATAAGACCATAGTTTATACTCCTCAAAAAAATGGGGTTGATGAACACATAAATAGGACTCTTCTAGAGATCAGAGAAAGGAGCATGCTCAGTAATGACAAGTTGTAGCAGGAATTGTAGGTAGAAGCAGTTCTTATAGCATGTTATCTGATAAATCAGTGACCATCAACTGCAATAAACTAAAATATTCCAGAAGAGATATGGACATGTCAGTCGTATGATTTTTCAAATCTGAGAATATTTGGTTGTGATGCTTATGCTCTTATTTCTAAAGATCAACGTTCTAAGTTGGATCCTATATCAAAGAGATATGTCTTTGTTGGTTATGGTGATGGAGTTAATGGGTATAGATTGTGGGATCCTACTTCCCACAAACTCATCATAAGCATAAATGTATTATTTTATGAATCCTCACTCTTAAAATCAGAACTGGCAGATGTTGAAGTGAGACAAGAACATATACCGCAAGTTCAGAAAATTCAGTTGGAAACTCAACCATCTTCAGAAAGGGAGGAGCATGAAGAAGTTCTAGAAGAAGAAGATGAAGATGCAGAAAATATCCAGGAAACTAAGGATATGCCTCAACCATCTCTAAGGAGATCTACAGGAGTCAGGAATCCTCCTACAAGGTATGATGATTATGTTTCATCTATGGCTTTGGTTTCTATTGATGGAGAACCTAGTTGTTATTAGGAAGCAATTAAGGTATATGAAAGTCCTCAATGGAAAAAATCTATGAAAGAAGAAATTGATACCTTGGAGAGGAATAAAACATGGGACCTGGTAGAACTTCCAAAGGACAGGAAGGTTTTGAATTGCAAGTGGGTCTACAAATTGAAAAAGAGTGTTGATGATAAATTTGAATGGTATAAAGCAAGACCTATAGAAAAAAGGTATTCTCAAAAGGAAGGTATTGATTTTCATGAAATATTTTCATTAGTTATGAATCTTATTTCAGTTTCTGTTGTGTTAGCACTAGTTGCTTTACTTGATCTTGAGTTAGAGCAACTAGATGTTAAAACATCGTTTCTACATGGAGATTCGGATGAGGATATATATATGGAACAATTAGAAGTGTTTGTTCAGGATTGCAATAAGATATTTGTTTGCTAACTCAAGAAGTCATTGTATGGCATGAGATACTCTCCCATGCAATGGTACAAGAAGTTTGATTCCTTCATGGTGAGCGTAAATTTTACAAGAAGTGAATATTATCAATGTGTTTACTTTAAAAAGTTGCAAAATTGGATATTCATTATTATTATGTTATATGTTGGTGATATGATTGTGGCAAGAAAAAGTATGGTCAAAATCAACAAGTTAAAATCTCAGTTGGCTAGGGAGTTTGATATGAAGGATCTAGGAGTAGAAAAAAAAAACTTGGGCATGGATATACATAGAAACATGAAAAATGGTAAGTTGTGGTCATCACAATAGAAGTATGTGGAGAAAATAATTATGAGGTTCGATATGAATAATGTGAGACCCATATAGATCCCTTTGGCTTCCTATTTCAAGTTGTCTTTAGGTTTATGTCCTAGTAATGATGAAGAAAAGAATTATATGTCTCATGAACCATATGCAAATGCAGTAAGAAGTTTGATGTATGTGATGGTGAGTACTAGACTTGAGATATTTCACATGCATTTGGTGTTATTAGTAGATACATGGAAAATCCAGGTAAAGAACATTGGGAAGCAGTGAAATGGGTGCTTCGATATATTGGAGGCACAAGTAATTATTCTGTCAAATGTGATGGTTCCACTGATTCAGTTTGTGGTTATGTAGATTCATATTTTGTAGGTGACTTGGAAAAAAGGAGATCCACTTCAGGATATGTCTTTACTCTTGCAAGAGGACTTGTTAGTTGGATGTCAAAGCTTCAAAACGTAGTTCATTTATACACTACACAGGCAAAATATATGGTTGCTTCACATGCATGCAAGAAGGCAATTTGGTTAAAAGGTTTGTTGGGTGATTTTGGAAGGATGAAAGACAAGGTGAAAGTATTTTACGATAGTCAAAGTGTTATTCATTTGGAAAGAAATCCAACTTAGCATAGTAAGACGAAGAATGTTTCTATCAAATACCATTTTGTAAGACGGGTAGTTGATGAAGGGGGAGTGGCTCTGGAAAAGTTCCATAAAAAACTGAATTTTGCAGGCATGTTTATGAAACCAGTTTTGTTAGAGAAGCTGCAATGGTGTTTGGATTCTCTTGGCTTGCAGAAAAGGTGATGAATTAATTCGGGAATGATATATCAGGTAAATTGTTTTCAAGGTGGAGATTGTTGAAAAAGTGCCAACTAATTTCCCATCTAGTAGCATGCACATGCACATTAGCTAAGTTTAGAATGTGCATGCATGCACTCTTCAGTGAACAATTTGTGTAATTGGTGGATCTTATTATAATCAGTTTTTCTAATTGTTTGAGAGATGATATATATAAGAGCATACCCATAGAGGTGAGGAGTGTGTGAGCAAGACACAATATTATGGAGTGGAGTGTGTGAGGAGTGGATGGTTGTATGTCTATGATTGGCTATTTTGATTCTCCCTTGAATAATGAGAATATTGAGTATCATTGCCCCGTGGTTTTTTCCTATATTGGGTTTCCACATAAATCATTGTGTCAATTGTGTGATTATAGTTCTTGGTTTAGTGCTTGTTTATGATATATTTTTTGGTTTGTTTTTCTTCTGCTTCCTAACACCCCTATGCTAATGTTTTCGGGCTGTAATACAAACATGAAAGAGAAGGAAGAAATACCAATGTTGGAAATCGCATTCAGAGAATCAATATGGAAATCCCTCCAATTAATCGAAAGATTTGGAAGTTTGAGGGTGTTTAATCCATGGTTACCAAGTTCGAATTCAGATTTGGAATTTTGAGGGTGTTTAATCCATGGTTACCAAGTTCAAATTTGGATTTGGATTCGATTTGATACAGAAAAAATTCAATTGCTTAGAATTCATTACGGAAAAAATTTGAAAGGATACATCTTATAAATACTAAACATGTTATTTTTTCAAAATAAAACTTTGTTTTTAAATCACTTCCCTTATTTATTTTGCAATTGCAATTTGAAACATTTGCTAATACTAATTGGAAAGAAATAGTTTTCATGTATTTAGTGTAGTGTAAATTTTCCCCAACAAAAACAAAAACAAAAACAAAGACACAAAGTTGTATCCTTTTCAGAGAAATAAACACAGTGTTCAAATCAAATCTTGTTATTCCACACCACACCACTAATTCTTTTAAACTTAATAGAGGAGGAGCTAAAACCTCATTCTTACACTAATTCTCCAGGTCCATATCATTATTCTCCTGGTATTGAAATCGCATGTAGGGGAGCTTCTTTCTATTGACCTCAACATGCAGTTATGATGCGACACCCGATACACGTTTGGTCTTTGTTTTATGCATTGAAGAACGATAAGACTTGAAAGAACAAACCAATGAACAAGGAAGAATCATGTATAAGATCGATCAAATGCTAAACTATTTTTCCCATATTCGTATTGAATCTAACTTGAAGTATAAGCGGCTGAATCGAATAAAACTGTCGAATTTTTTAATTCTTTAGTCTGATTTGGCCATTTTGGTAACCTCAATTAGGAGAAATTTGGTAACTATGGTTTAAACCAGCCAAATGATAATGGATGGTTGAATTTAGAATCAATGAAGCTCCCTCACGAAAGTCAATATTCACTACTCTTTGTGCGACAAAGGTTTCATTTCTTTTCATTTTCAAATATTTCAAATATCAATCTTAGTTATTAGGTTATACAAGGTTTATTGAAGATTTTTTATTTTCATCTAAAGGAAGAGTTGGTTAGGATAGTTGGTTAAGTTAATGATTGGAAATGTGTCATTTTCATCTTGTTCATGGAATAATGAATAGTATGATATCTAAAGGATACAAGAAAAATGGTACACATCAATCATTGACTTAGTACATAGTGCATATTGATATAAAATCTAGATTTATTTTTTTATGTATATACAATAAAGTTAAACATTAACCACTAAATTCATATGCAAGTTTGTTGACTATTATCAATGGTTGTTGAATTCAATGGTTATCATGACTATGACCATTTTTCCAAAAACTATGAATGTATTCTTAATATCAAAAATCTTTAAAAAGAAAAAAAAATGATTTCAACTAAACATCAAATTAAAAAAAA
>SNQJ01S0104790.1:4216-19338 GCA_010110895.2 Picea sitchensis
ATGCTTCCACTGCTGCCTCCAAATTACAAGTGTCTCTGAATAATGTCTGGATGCAGTTGAAGTTGGAGAAAATATCATCCTTTGCCAAAGATAATAGGATTAATACATTGGAGGAACTGGTCCTCAAGATTGGATATGATCCCTGGTCCTGGTGAAAGGTTTCTTCATTTTCTGGTTTATATTTTATTTCATAATATAGATGCCATAGCCCAATGGAGGTGTAAATCTCTCTCAGCCAACCCAACGAAAACGAAAACAAATGAAACAACATATTCTATTTACCTAGCCTAATATTTAAAATTTGAAACGTATCTAAATCATATAGAGAGATCCCTCTATGAAGTTGGTAGGGCTAGATCCCAGCTTCAAAGTGGTTGGATAAAGTTACCTCTGTAGATTTCATCTTTTATGACAACCTCTAGGAAATTTACAGAGAGTTAACATAGTGGTGACCATACTGGGGAGCGGAACTGAACAAATTTTAACCCCACGTTTTCTTTTCCCTGGAAGAAAAGTTTGTTTCTGAAAAATTGCAAATCTGAGAAAGAAGTAATGTTTAGAGGTTGTTAAAATCTTGTAGATATTAATTTTCGGACTCATAAAACTAAATATGTATATATCAAAAAGAAATCTGGCTCCCAAAAGACCTTATACTCGATCTCACTCGGACCCAGAACCTGCAATAGAAACTGATAATCCATAACAGTTACTCAGGAAAAAGACCATTGCAAAAGGTTCAGTAAGTCATAATCCCCTTCAGAGGTCCCCTTCTCTTCCAGAGGAGCTTGGTGCCCTTCAAGATATTGAATTTGTCATCCTTTTCGAACAAAGCCTATTTGGAACGAAATATGATAGCTTTGTGGTTGAAACCGTTCTAGACCAAACCATTTTGCAACCCCAGACTCCTGAAGTTCTATCTCCCACTGCTAAACCTCAAACCACTCACTCTATGCCAGCTAGCCCCTCCTTGTCCTCGTCTTCTGTCACCACCCCTCTTATCATTTAGGTTGTTGTCTCGTCTCCTCCACTTATCATGGAAACCAGATATGCCCCCTTGGTGTTGGCCGCACCTTTACATGCTATGCCCCAGGATTATCAAACGAGACTTCCTCAGTTCGATGGCATAGGGCCCTTGAATGCACAACAACATGTGGATAAAATGAATGATTGTTTTGACCTACAGGAAGTAGATGAAGCTGATGTTCAAATGAAATTGTTTGCACAAAGTTTGATAGGTGACGTTAAGAAATGGTACAAAGTCTTACACGCTGCCTCAGTGCTTGACCTTATAGCATTTCAAAGAAGTTTTCTAGACATATGGGAGGTAAATAAAAATCCTCTCCAGATCTTTTCAGAATACAAAAACATTAGAAGAAATCAAGGTGAAACAGTACAAGATTATTGCACCCGTTTCAATAACCTGTACAATGCAATTCCAGCCGATATTAAACCTCCACAAGGTTTGGCATTGATAAAATTTTCTGATGGTTTTGACGCCGATATGTCGTAACAATTAAGGGAAAGAAACTCCACCACCCTCGAGGACATGTAGAAAAGTGCAATAAGTGTGGAGGCCAACCTGTTGGCAAAAAGGGCACGACAGAGAATGGAGAGGAGAGTCACAATTAAAGAGGAACCTTCCACATCAACTTCCGATTCCAAATTGGATTCCTTAGCCAGAGAAATGGAAAGAATGATGGAGAGACTTACTGTATCCCAAAGAAACCCTACTAGAGAAAACCCACCAGCTCCTCAAATTCAGAATCCTAACTTCAGAAGAAACCGTCCTCAAATCAGGCAGAGAGATCCTAGGGATCAAAGGGAACAGAGAGGTCCTGATCGACAGATCAAACCACCCCTACAAGAAAACTATGTCGATGAAGGATATGCGATAATTGAAAAACCGGAGGATACACACATAAACCTCATGGGCATTCACGATAATGAACCAATTTTCCTCACCTAGGAGGAACAAGAACTTTTTCTTATTTCTCAGACAAAGGTGAGTGAAGAAGCTGAAGATACCCAACAATAGGCATTTGAAAATGCCATTATGGAGGTACACCAGCAGTACAATCTGCGAAGTAAAAAGACAAATGGAAGTTCCCCAAAAAAGGTAACTGAAGCAAAGAAGACAGTCGAAACCAAGAAATTCCCCGAGCCTTCTATCAAGAGGATCCCTGAAAAAGGTAATTCTGAAGATCCAGCAAAAAGAAACCTTACCATTTTGAAAAGATCATTGCAGACTGAGGTTTCATCAACCAACCCACCAAAGACTTCTTCTCAGAAGACTACGGTGGACAAATTATAATTGGTGAGCCAAAGCAGAGCAACTATACCTTTTAGCCTCGAAGGGGAATTAGCCAAAGTGAAAATTCCCATTCCTCTTTCTAAGTTGATGAGTAAGGATGCTTACCGATCACAGGTGATCAAAGCACTGAGCATTGAACCTGACATAGGCACGGACGCCTTAACTTTTGGATCAACGAATCATTCAGATACTGTAAACCTTACCGATGATCAACCTGAACTCTTGTTCGGACCTGAAGTGGATGGTCAGAACGACAATGGTGTTGTCGCTCCTTTTTACATCAGCCTTAACATACACAACCTAATTCTGCATAATTCTATGTTAGATTTGGGTGCGATGCCTAAAGCAGTGATGGAAAAACTGGGACTTGAGGTTACCAGACCTTACAAGGACTTACACTCTTTTGACTGCAGCAAAGTCAAATGTATCGGTTTAATCAAGGATCTGTGCATCACCTTGGTTCAAATTCCTGCAAAAATCATGGTCATGGATGTTGTGGTCACATACATTCCCCTGAAATATGGTATGTTGCTAACCCGGTCTTGGGTGGCCAAGTTGAAAGGTACTTTGCAGTTGGATATGTCGTATGCCACTGTCCTAGTTTTTGGGCAACAGAGAAGACTATACAGAGAAACACTGATGAAATACATGGTTAGCAGCCAAGAAAAGCCACATAACTATCCTTTGTACTCTGCACATTCTGACCTGGATTCCTTTATCCTATATAACGATGGAGATACTAGAGAACAAATCACTCAGCTGGAAGAAGATACATCTGGTCCAAACGAAGGACAAGAAATTACCGAGGTAGAAAGAAAGAAAAATGTGATAACTGAAGAATTGCCAGCAGATTTTTGGAGCATGGACTTTGATGGAGCCATAAGAAAAGAAGGAGCTGGAGAAGGAGTTTGGTTGCACAATCACAGATTCTAGGTATTCGAAAAACCATTCTTACAAACTGAATTTTCAATGCACTAACAACAAAGCTGAGTACGAAGCTTTGATGCTCGATCTGAAACTATTGAAGAAGGTTGGTGCCAAACAAATCATGGTAAGGGGAGATTCTGAATTAATTATTAAACAAATTAAAGGTGAGTATGTAGCAAAACATCCCCATCTTAGAGCTTATAGGAATGTTGTTTTGGATGCCCTTAAATGTTTCACTGAAGTTGATTTGCAGGTGATGCCTAGAGGACAGAATATTTTAGCATATGGGTTAGCGATGTCAGCAGCCACATGCAAGATACCTTTTCGTTCCACTCACCCATACACACTGGAGGTGAAGTGTAGACCAATTGTTCCAGACAACATCAGATACTGGCAGGTATTTGGTAATGATGATCAAATTGAAGATTTTCTACAATGTAAAAATGATTTTGAGTGTACAAACATAGACTTAGAAAATGAGGATGAAAATGTAAAAAGACCTGATTTTGGAAATGATAGTGTAAATAAGATAGATTCAGGAGAGTTAGGCGAAGATGAGATAGAAGTTGATGTTTTTCATTTAAAAAGTAATGTTTTATGATGCAGGAGCATCTCTCCATGCAGCCAGCCACATCAGCGTGCATGCATTCATGTGCTGAAAGGGAGGCGCAACTTCATTTTAAATTTTGAATTGAATGTAATTAAATGTCTTAAGCTGGTGAGCCATGAAAGCGTGCCTTTGAGCAGGCGTTAGATAGGATCGGCTTTAATGCCAAGAATGGTTGAGATCTAGATCCGATCCTGGACTAGACAGCCATTGATTGTAATTTATTAGAGTAGGTGAACCTGGAGGAATGAGCCCTCAGGTAAAAAAGAGATTTTAGATCTCATTTTGAGTAAGGATGGTTGGATGAGAGAGACGAAAGAGATTAAGGAACACCTTTGTAAAATATTACAGGCATTTGCCATTTTAATAGAACAGAGCAGTTTTTCCTGCAATTCTATGTTGAATGGATGTCTGAGTGGGGTGTCCTTTTATATGTTGTATTTGTATGTTGTTATTATGCATTTGTAGGAGTTTTTGATTTCAGGTTTGAGAGGACTCTGAGATTTCATGCCATGAGGGCGTGACAGAGCGCGGTGGGCTCTGAATACCGGTGCATTGATGCATTTATGAACACTGCGGGGTTCAGACAGAGATGTGTTGCGGCATCGAGCTGAAATCAATACTTTAGGAGAAAACCTCAAGGTTGTTGAACACCTTGGAGGTAGGGCTGTGTGGAAGAAGACACAGTTGCAGAAAGACCTTGCTGTAGGTTCTGTGAAGCTCTGCCAAGTGGGAATTGAGCGTGGGCATGAGGTGCTGGAGGGAAAACTCTATAAAGGGTTGGAAAGAAGAGACAAAATCTCTGAGGATTCTGGAAGGCTCTGCCGAGAGGGCATCGAGTAGGTGTATAAATGCACAAGAGAGGAGAAGTGCACGGAATTATTGAACGTTCTGAGGAAGAGGTACTTCACCAGGAAGGCGTCCGTTTTATTCTCCATATGAGGGAGAAGAAGGAAAAAATCCCCCAAGGGGTCTGAGTGTTTACAGAAGCTCAGAAGAGATAGCACACTGGGTGCACGAGAGGACTCTGCAAGAGCGCAGACGTTGGAATCCTTTAAGGATTCGATGAGAAAAGCTCAGGAAGAACACCGTTTTTATACGCCTGGTGAAGCTCACGGTTCAGGATCCGTTGAGGAAAGGAGAGAAGGTTTGAGACCTTGAAGGAACTTAATTCCTCCCAAGTGTAGAGAAGAAAGCGCAGAAGCCCAGGAGAGCTCCGTAGCGTCAGATCAACGAAGGAAGAAATTCGGACCGTGGAGGAGTTCGTGTCCAGGAGGAGCGCGCACAGGAGGAAATGTTCTGAGCCGTCAGATCTCGGAACAGATCACTGAAAACCGTCATATCTGTGGAAGCAGCACGGGAGTTAAGCCCTTGTAATCCAGGAGGAGAAGTCTCAGAGAGCCATCGGGATATTGGCGCTCGGGAATTCGATATTCTCTAGGTCGTGTGAGTTGGAGCAGTGCAAGTCGCTAAATCTCGACGAAATCTGAACCGTCCGTTGGTCGAGGGACACGTGGCAATCATTGAGTGCCATCAGTGTTTTGGCGTATCGGAGAATCGGATTTCTCGAGGGAAAGAGAATCGTGACATCACAAGTCGTGAAACACCGACAAGATCAGAGCCGTCCATCCGAGGGACAGGTGGCAGATTTCTGAGACAGGTAACAGGACCGTCGACAGGTCAATGCCCGGGACCCACCGGAGGACCGGTGCATCAGGATTCGAAGAATTGGGGACTCCGTGGTTGTGAGAACTTTGCTTTTTGGAATCACGAATCCCGTAGCCCCGACGTGGTAAAGTGGCGGTCACGGGGATTGGTCACATTGGCCAGGGCTTAGCCAGGAGGGATGAAGCATATCGGGGATCGGTATAGCGGGAGATCCGCAGATGTGGAAGCGTTACATTTTGAAACCGTGAACCCCAAAACCCCGACAGGAGCATATGACGATGGTCATATGGGATGACGGTCATATGGTCCAAAGTGTAGCGAGACGGGGCTAGACGAACAGGATGCGCATCGGGATATCGGGGATCGGAGGATCGGGAATCCTCAGGACGTGCGCGCGTTGGCATTGTAAACGCCGAAACCCCAATAGGAGGTAAGGCCATGGACATAGAGTGAAGTTCATATGGACTAGGAACACTGCCAACAGGGCTAGCGCCTAAGGTGCATCGGAGAATCGGAGATCGAGAGTGGGAAAGTGTTGTGATTCTCGATAGCGAAAAGTCTGAAAACCCGATAGGAGAAACCCCGATGGGAGCTATAGGCCACGGTCATGGAGGCAGGTCATATAGTCGAAGCTCGTAGCGAAGGGGCTAATGAAGAAAAGAACCCATCGGGAAGGTTAAGCACAAAAAAACCCCGATAGGAAGGTATACGACAACGGTCATGTGAGAATTGTCATATAGACCAAGGCACAGCCAGGAGGGGCGCATCGGCATATTTCCTCATCAGAAATTGGGAATTCGAGAGATTTGTGACTCTCGACAACAGGAGTTGCAAAACCCCGAAGTCTGATAGTGGTATTCCTGTGGGGAATTTGACCACGGCCAGGTACCGAATGTCGAGGACGAAAGGGAAGAAGGACCTGTGGATTTGGGTTTTCTACAGGGGTTCCTGAGGGAATTCAAGGGGCTGCTTCAACTCCAAAAGAGGATTTTTGAGAACGATCCTGTGAGCGGGGAGAGCACACGAGGAGACCCTGCGGGTGTTAGAAAGGATGTCTTTTCATCAGGTGGTGTCAGAGCGGGAATCTGTTTGTATATTGCAGACAGAGGAGCCCGAGGAAGACAGAGTTACTGAAGACTCTGTAATGATTGATTGCAGGTAAGCAATGATCAAGGAGACAGTTAGGGAGACTATAAGGAGATGAGGTTGGAGATACTCCTAGTGTGGAGTGACAGCAGCAGATCTACCACGAAGGCAGATAGAGGTAGCAGGATGGATACTGAAGGTTGCAGGAAGAAAAGCAAGGCAGAAAAGCTTGCAGAGATGGATAGAGAGCTCGCTGATATACGAGCAGAGATAGATAAGCTTGAACTACAGATGCGGCAGAATGAATAATTGGTTTCGATATGTGAACCCGAGACTGGAGATAGCCTCTATGATTCTGAAATTGAATTGTGATCATCTGATGATATCAAAGATTGCCAGATGGGCAAAGAAGTAGAAATTCCATATTGCAATGAGGGCAAGGAACTGAGATCGCTGCGGGATCTAACAAACTGTCAGGAGGACAGTGAGGGAATTTCAGGCTACTAGGAGGGCAATAATGAGGGATCAGATGATGATATCGAAGACTGTCGGGAGGGCAGTAGAAGGTTTCCAATTTTCCAAGTGGGCGAGGAAACAAAGATGGGATCGACTGAAGATCTCGTGGACTGTCATGAGGATGGTCAAGAAATTTTACATTGCCAACTGGGCAATGATCAGAGATCGCTGCGACATCTCAAAATCTGCCAGGAGGGTAGCAGAAGCATATTGAACTGCTAGGTGGGCAGAGATGAAAATTTGGGGCCATCTGAAGGTCTCATAAAGAGTCTAATTCAGCAAGGAGTGTTGATGAAGATGGGATTGGTTGATATCATGGTCTGCCAGGGAAGCAACAGAAGCGTTTCATATTGTCAGGAGGGCAGAGACAAGAAGATGAGACCATCTGAGGGTCTCATAAACTCATAAGCAAGTTGGATTCAGCCAGGGGAGCTGATGGAGTAGATGAGCTTGGGATTCGATTGTGATCAGCGTGTACATCTGACAACAGAAGAAGATCAGAGGAGCCGAATGATGATTGGGGGAATTCTAATATTCCTGCCATTTGCCCAGGAGGAGGCATAAATTGGTGGTGCAGATGGTGCAGCAGCAGAACAGTCAGCGAAGACTGTCAAGGATGAATTGGTGCAGATGGTGAAGACTTCCCAAGAGGAAGAAAAGAATGAATATTCAGAAGAATGGCTTGGTATTTTCAACCAAGTAACTGAAGGGACTATAACGATAGAGGTTGCAGCAGAAGCCAAAAAAGAGAAAGAGAATTCTGGGGAATGGCTCAAAGTCTTCAACCAAGAAGTTGAGGTAGCTGTAGCGTTGAAGCAGACAGCCGAAGAAGCTGAAGAAAAGGAAGATGAGCATTCTGAGGAATGGCTCAGCATTTGCAGCCATGAAGCTGAAAACAATGCAACAGGGGAGGTTGTAGAAGCAGAGGAAGAGGTAGACAACAATTTCTTTGTTGATCTATGGGAACAGATGGAAGCCATGGAGGAAAGGGTGAGAGTACAGGGAAGGCACATCCAATAGGTGAAGTTGGAAATAGATAAGGAAGGAGGCATGGGAGATCATGGTGATCTTCTCATGTGCCAAAAAATTTTGCAGCTGAGGAGACTGCACCATCAAAGACATCCACTGGAGCAGCTGGATGAAGTGATCAAGTAGATCAGTAGGCCAATGTTAGGGTCAGCACAAACTTCCAGTAGGGAAAGGCTGAGCAGAAAAGAGGAAGCAACAACGGCAGCAACAGTGCAGCAGCAGTAGCAACAACAGATTGGAGCGAATGAAAAGCTCCAAAGACTTGTTTGGGATCCTGGAGGATTTCCAATAGATACAGGGGAAGCTCATGAGCATGAGCTCATGATTTTTGCAGCTGTGGAGTATGATGCAGGAGCATCTCTCCATGTAGCCAGCCATCCAGACAGCCACATCAGTGCGCATTCATTCATGTGCTAAAAGGGAGGCGCAACCTCATTTTAAATTTTGAATTGAATGTAACTAAATGTCTTAGGATGGTGGGCCATGAAAGCGTGCCTTTGAGCAGGCGTTAGATAGGATCATCTTTAATGCCAAGAATGGTTGAGATCTAGATCCGATCCTGGACTAGACAACCATTGATTGTAATTTATTAGAGTAGGTGAACCTGGAGGAATGAGCCCTCAAGTAAAAAAGAGATTTTAGATCTCATTTTGATTAAGGATGGTTGGATGAGAGAGATGAAAGAGCTCGAGGAACACCTTTGTAAAATATTACAGGCATTTGCCATTTTAATAGAACAAAGCAGTTTTTCCTGCAATTCTGTGTTGAATGGATGTCTGAGTGGGGTGTCCTTTTATATGTTGTATTTGTATGTTGTTATTATGCATTTGCAGGAATTTTTGATTTTAGGTTTGAGAGGACTCTGAGGTTTCATGCCATGAGGGTGTGACAGAGCGCGGTGGGCTCTGAATACTGCTGCATTGATTCATTTCTGAACACTGCAGGGTTCAAACAGAGACGTGCTGTGACACCGAGCTGAAATCAATACTTTAGGAGAAAACCTCAAGGTTGTTGAACACCTTGGAGATAGGACTGTGTGGAAGAAGACACAGTTACAGACAGAACCTTGCTGTAGGTTCTATGAAGCTCTGCCAAGTGGGCATTGAGCGTGGGCACAAGGTGCTGGAGGGAAAACTCTGTAAAGGGTTGGAAAGAAGAGACAGAATCTTTGAGGATTTTGGAAGGCTCTGCCGAGAGGGCATCGAGCAGGTGTATAAATGCACAAGAGAGGAGAAGTGCACAAAATTATTGAACGTTCTAAGGAAGAGGTACTCCGCCAACAAGGCGTCCGTTTTATTCTCCATATGAGGGAGAAGAAGGAAAAAATTCCCCAAGGGGTCTGAGTGTTTACAGAAGCTCAGNTTGGGTGCACGAGAGGACTCTGCAAGAGCGCAGACGTCGGAATCCTTTAAGGATTCAAGGAGAAAATCTCAGGAAGAACAACATTTTTATATGCATGGTGAAGCTCACGGTTCGAGAGCCATTGAGGAAAGGAGAGAAGGTTTAAGACCTTGAAGGAAATTAATTCCTCCCAAGTGTAGGGAAGAAAGCGCAGAAGCCCAGGAGAGCTCAGTAGCGTCGGATTAGCGAAGGAAGAAATCTGGACCGTGGAGGAGTTCGTGTCCAGGAGGAGCGCGCACAGGAGGAAATGTTCTGAGCCGTCAGATCTCAGAACAGATCGATGACAACCGTCAGATCTGTGGAAGCAGCATGGGAGTTAAGCCCTTGTAATCCAGGAGGAGAAGTCCCAGAGAGCCATCGGGATATCGGCTCTTGGGAATTCATGATTCTCGAGGTCGTGTGAGTTGGAGCAGCGCAAGTCACAAAATCCCAACGGAATCTAAACCGTCCGTTGGTCGAGGGACGTGTGGCAATCATCGAGCGCCATCGGTGTTTTGGCGTATCGGAGAATTGGAGTTATCGAGGGCAAGAGAATCATGACATCGCAAGTCGTGAAACGTCGACACGATCAGAGCCGTCCATCTGAGGGACATGTGGCAGATTTCTGAGATAGGTAACGAGACCATCGACAGGTCAACGCCCGGGACCCACCGAAGGACCGGCGCATCGAGATTCAGAGAATCGGGGACTCCGTGGTTGTGAGAACTTTGAATTTTGGAATCGCGAATCTCGTAGCCCCGACGGGGTAAAGTTGCAATCACGGGGACTGGTCACGTTGGCCAGGGCTTAGCCAGGAGGGCTGAAGCATATCGGGGATCGGTATATCGGGAGATCCGCGGACGTGGAAGCGTTACATTTTGAAACCATGAACCCTGAAACCTCGACAAGAGCATATGACGACAGTCATATGGGATGACAGTCATATGGTCCAAAGTGTAGCCAGACGGGGCTAGATGAACAGGATGCGCATCGGGATATCGAGGATCGGAGGATCGGGGATCCTCGGGACGTGCGCACGTTGACATTGCAAATGCTGAAACGCCGATAGGAGGTAAGGCCATGGACATGGAGTGAAGGTCATATGGACCAGGAACAGTACCAACAGGGCTAGCGCCTAAGGTGCATCGGAGAATCGGAGATCGGGAGTGGGAAAGTGTTGTGATTCTCGACAGCAAAAAGTCCGAAAACCCGATAGGAGAAACCCCGATGGGAGCTATAGGCCACGGTCGTGGAGGCAGGTCATATGGCCCAAGCTCGTAGCGAAGGGGATAACGAAGAAAAGAACCCATCGGGAAGGTTAAGCACAAAAAAACCCCTATAGGAAGGTATACGGAAATGGTCATGTGAGCATGGTCATATAGACCAAGGCACAACCAGGAGGGGCGCATCGACAGATTTCCTCATTGGAAATCGGGAATTCGAGAGATCTGTGACTCTCGACAATAGGAGTTGTGAAACCCCGAAGTCTGATAGTGGTATTCTTGTGGGGAATTTGACCACGACCAGATACCGAAGGTCGAGGATGAAAGGGAAGAAGGACCTGTGGATTTGGGTTTTCTGCAGGGGTTCTCGAGGGAATTGAAGGGGCTGCTTCAACTCCGAAAGAGGATTTTTGAGAACGATCCTGTGAGCGGGGAGAGCACATGAGGAGACCCTGCGAGTGTTAGAAAGGACCTCTTTGCATCATTTTACCTAGGGGTTTAGTTCATTTAGAAGACCTATTTGATTTTAATGATGTAGCTAAAAAACCAAAAATCAAAGCCAAGGGTCAAGAAGTAGAAGATTGTAACATAGGGATAGACGAGAAACCCAAGATGGTAAAACTTTCTAAATCATTACCCCCTGAGCAGAAACTCAAATACATTGAACTTTTCAAGGAATATTCAGACGTATTTGCCTGGGGTTACGAGGACTTGAAATATTATGACACCAGCATCATACAACATAGGATTCCAATAAAAGAAGATCAAAAACCTTTTAGACAGAAACTAAGGAGAATCAATCCCAAGCTACTTCCCCTGATAGAGAAAGAAATCAAAAAAATGTACAATGCTAAAATCATAGTTCCGTTACGATTTTCCAAATGGGTTTCAAATTTGGTCCCAACTCGAAAGAAAATTGGAGAAATCAAGCTTTGCATCGATATCCAAAATCTGAATAAGGTCCATATGAAGGACAACTACCCATTGCCAAAAATGGACCACATATTACAAAAGGTAGTTGGATCCAGTCGAATCTCTTTACTGGATGGGTTTTCAGGTTATAATCAGGTCCTCATTCACCCAGATGAGCAAGAGAAAATAGCTTTCACAACACCATGGGGTACTTTCATGTATGTGAAAATGCCTTTCGGGTTGATGAACGTTGGGGCCACTTTCCAGAGAGTGATGGACATCGCTTTTGTGGAAGAACTTGGAAAATTTATTGTCATCTATCTGGATGATGTAACTGTGTTTTCCCAATCTGATGACGATCACTTACGACATCTCAGACGAGTTTTTGAGAAATGAAGGAAATTTGGGATTTCTCTGAATCCTAAGAAGAGACTTTTCGGATTAGAGGAAGGTAAAATTCTAGGGCACATAATCTCTAAGGACAGAATTAGGATAGACCCCAGCAGAATCGAGGCCATTTAGAAATTGGAACACCCAAGAAATATCAAAGAGTTATAATCTTTTATCGGAAAAATAAACTTTCTGCGAAGATTCATACCCAATCTGGCTGAGATTCTCAGGAACATCACAAACATGTTAAAAAAGGACGCAAAAATAAAATGGGACACAGAGTCCAAGCAGTCTTTTGAAAAAGTTAAATGCGCACTCACGCAGGCTCCGGTCTTGATTAGTCCTTGCTTCACAAAAGATTTTTATCTTTTTTCTTTCGCCTCTGAACATACCATTGTAGCAGTATTACTACAGAAAAGTAGTGAAGGGTATGAACAACCCATAGCCTTTTTCAGTAAATATTTAAGAGATGCTGCTTTGAATTATAAAATAATGGAGAAACAAGATTTTTCCTTGGTAAAAGCCATAAAAGCTTTTAGAGTGTATATTCTCCATTCCCACACCATTGCATATGTTCCAAACGCGGTAGTAAAAGACATTTTAACCCAGGACAATCCGGACAGCCGAGGAGGAAAATGGATTGCTACCATTCTAGAGTATGACATAGAGATTAAGCCTACTAAACTAATTAAAGGTCAAGGTCTAGCAAAGTTAATGGTTGAATCAAATTTCCATGCTCTTGACATTAATTTCTTATCTGCAGTAGACGAATAGGGTGAGCAGGTGACTCCAAGCGTGAGAAAGGTATTTCTGAACTCTCCATGGTACGCAGACCTGATATTTTTTTTGCATAATTTACAAGCTCCCCCTGGTCTGACCAAAACTAAAGCTAGGTTTTTGAAATTGAAAGCATTAAAATTTTGCATTCTAGAAGGGAATTTGTATTGGAAAGATCCTGGAGGTATTTTGTTAAATTGTTTATTGTAGGATGAAGCTGACAAAGTATTGCAAGATTTTTATGCAGGAGACTGTGGTAGTTATCTGAGCTGGAAGACCACGGATAATAAAATCCTTAGAGCTGGATTCTATTGGCCAATGCTATTCGTTGATGTACATCATAAAGTGACTTCGTGTCATAAATGTCAGTTGTTCGAGGGAAAAAGGAAACTTCTTCCTCTGCCCCTGAAACCAATCTCTGTTGAAGCCCCTTTCCAGCAATGGGAATTAGACTTCATTGGAGAAATACATCCTCCCCCTTCGGGCCAGCACAGGTGGATTCTTACTGCCATGAATTATTTCACAAAATGGATCAAAGCAGTACCAAGCAGGCAAGCTACTGATTTTGTCATTATTAAATTTCTTGAAAATAATATCTTGTCCCATTTTGGATGTCCTAAAAAGATTATAACTAACAATGCAGTTGCTTTTCGATCTAAGAAACTCATAGATTTCTGCAACTAGTATCACATTGGTGTGGGACATTCCATAGCTTATTACCCTCAGGGAAATGGGTTGGCGGAATCATCAAATAAAACCCTGGTAAACATTATCAAGAAAACTTTGCAAGAAAACAAAAAGTCATGGCATAAGAAATTGGTTTTCGCATTATGGGCCGACAAACTGACCACCAAAAGGTCAATCGGTATGTCACCATATCGGCTGGTCTATGGCACAAGAGAATTTTTTCCCGCTTCCTTAGGAGTTCCTGTCATGAAATTGTTGCAATACATGCAAGCCAAGCTGAACGAATCCCAAATAAGGATAAACCAGATGATCCATTTGCAGCAGTCCAGGGAAGAAGTATACAACAAGACTCAAGTAGTCCAAGAAATCATTAAGAAGATCTTTGACAAAAGAACCAAAGAAGATGATTTCGATCTAGGTGACTTGGTGCTGAGATGGGATTCCCGAAATGAAGACAAGGGAAAGCATGGAAAACTGGACAGCCTGTGGAAGGGACCATACATGATTCAAGCATTCATAGGAAATAATGCCTTCTTGCTCAACAACAATGATGGGACAGATCTGCCAGGAGGACCTGTAAATGGAAGAATGCTGAAGAATTACTCACCGCCTCAATAGGGACCTGAGGTCACAGTTTCCATTATACAAACCACTTTCATTTTTCTTGCAAGTTTCTGAGTGAATAACTTTGATCAGATAGTTTAATATTGGAGAAGGCCCTAATCCAGTGAACATTATCTTCCAATTTTCAAAATAAAATCGATCAAGCAACAAAGGAGACTATGGAGAAAGTTTCATAACATCGGGGATTAGGATTCTTGGCACTTCACAAGGAGAGTACCATCCCCAGGTGGAGCCGCTATTATAACCCTATAATTTATAGGATCAACTGGTGACTGAAATGTTATCTCTTTAGTGTTTTTGTTTGTCAAATGATTTTTCATTTTAAAAATAATTTGAAGAGAAAGAAAAAAGAAAAGAAAAAGAAAAAGAAAGAAAAATAATAAAAGAGGGAATAAAAGAAATTCAATAGAGCCCCATGCAATAACAATGACTTGGTCCATACCTTTCAAGCATGGTCAAGTCCTTTTAAATTGATGTTGATAGGAGTAGTGAATAAGCTTGGCTGAACTGTTTAATCTTAGCCAAGTGATCTAGGTTAGTTAGTGAATGAATGTGGCCAAACTGCCTAATCTTGGTCAGATAGCCCCAGGATAGAGTAATTTCTTAGTCCAACAGTTTAATCTGGGCTAATTGTCATAGGTAATTGGGTTAGAACATAGGGTAGTTTTCTTTATTTCAATAAAACCAGCTTGATGATCAATGTTGAACCATGTCTTGGATGTTTAAAAGGTTGGTTGTTTAACCCCTTGGTGATAGAAACATGGGAAAACTTGGGAAAAGCCACGATATGCACTTATCCTAAGTTTTTTCGGGCGCATATTCCTTTGCGCTAACAATTATGCACAACTCATGTATGGACGACTCAGATGTCTGCGCCTAGATCTACAGTGGAAAAGTCTTTTCGGACACCCCCGACCGTTCTACCTTTAACTGTTGGGGGGGGGTCCGTAATCAGAGATAATTTATGCGCACATGTGGACGGCTC